>JAVJIF010010213.1:0-150484 GCA_038442645.1 Agave tequilana | reverse complement strand
TATACTTGCCGACCAACCTTAGCTTTACTTGGTACAATTTATTTCTCTCGTGTTCAAAATCTTTGACTAGAGTAAAGGAATTAACTTACGAAGTATATCTTGTCTCTTCTTATTTCCGTAATTCTTCAATACCCAATAAAAGACACCCAAACACTAATGCGTGTTTAGATTCATGAAAGTGGGAGGAAAATGAAAGTAAGAAAACTCATTTTTGTTTCGAATCAGAAATAAAAATGGAAAAAAAAAACCTCTGTTCTTTTTCCCTGTACACCTCCCTTTTACACTATCATTTTCTTACTTTTAGAGTGTTATTTTAATTTGTGTAATATAAATCTCACTTATAATAAATTGTAACTCAAAAAATAGTTAATTTTGATGTCACGTAATCTCATTTGTAGTCCAATTACAATACAAAAACATTATTTTCAAAATTATTTTGTGGTCAAATTTGTGGTCAATATTTTCATTTTCACTTCCACCGTTACAAATCAAACACCGAAAACATAATATAATTTTTTCGCTTACACTTTCATTACAACCAAACAACGAAATGATAATTACACAAATCTCATTTTTCACTCTACTTCCCATTTCCCATTTATATCTTTTCCTCCTACTTTCGTCAACCAAATAAGCCCAGCTATAAAATGTCATTCAACCCATTTGATATCATGTATAGCAAACATTAATAAAAGATACCTCAACTTCCATTTTACTCCAACATTCAGTATGTTTTTATCCTCGTATGGTTTTACTCCCAACTTTCATTAATGTTCTCTCCCTTACTCGTTACAAACCATCACTCGCCCTCTGCTGTCAAAAGCAAAAGCAAAATTCTCGAATTGGAGAAGGCAAGATTTTCACCATATTCAATGAAGTTAATTCTAAGAAAACTGCCTAGTAGTTGATATTTCTAATCCCATAACTTATTATTGACCTTCATAATGATATTTCATTTGTTTTGGGTTACGATAATGTTCACATTTCCATGGTACTGTTCCAATTCTCATGTTATTGACACTAGCTTTCCTCACATGTCAACACCATCATGTGTGGTCATCAGTCAGTCAAGGGCAAAAATCACATAAATCTAAGAGACGCTACCAAGATGTCGAGCAAAACACCAAGAGTTGTGAGAATCCGAGGCACAAAAGAGGTAAAAAGTGAACGAAAATTGAGATTACAAAAGAAACTTAAATTGAAAAAAATAAGGGATATCAAAGAGAGCAACAACATATTCGGGACAAATTTTTTTTTTTTTTAATAATGAATATAACAGTTGGAATATAACAGAACATACAAGGGCCAGAACGATACTAAAAAGAAATTACAAAATCATGAGCATATATTACCATAAACATCCAGTGACACAGCAGGGTTTACTACACTTGGGACAGAGATGTACCTCTGTACACTTGGGACAATCGAAGACGCAGCCACAAGAGTACTCGGGGCATGAAACAGTCGGGGAGCAACAACATTTCGGTATCTTACAGCAGGAAACTCCCCGGCAACTGCAGCAGCATTGTGGCAGCCTGCAGCAGCAAGGATTGCAGGTGCAACATCGAGGCCAAGAGCAGCAGCAAGACGGCTTCCAACTGCAGCAAGAACAAGGCAGCTGACAGCAGCAAGAGGGCTTCCAACTGCAGCAAGAACGAGGCAGTTGGCAGCTGCAAGAAGGCTTCCAACTGCAGCAAGAACGAGGCAGCTGACAGCAGCAAACTTCAGGGCAGGAGCAACAGCGAAGGCAGTCACAGCTGCAGCTGCAGCTGCAGCAACACAGCTTCTTCGGATTGGGACAACAACTGCAGCTTGGCCGCTTGCACCGAGGGCAACATCCAGCACAGCAACAAATACAAGAAAAGCAAAAGCATAATTTGATCTGCTCGGCAAAAATGAATTTAATGTGTTTTAGAATGAGCAGAAACCTAGAGATTATCAAATATCAGGTGCTACTTAGCGTATGAAGACCATACTTAAACAGAGAAGCTTTACAATGCTGATTGATGCTTAAGAACAGGGCATTTGAATTGTTGGCTGAAATGTTCTCAATATAGAGATGTTTTTACATATTCTATCACAGCAATGACTCTCTGTGCGGATTAATTGACCATTATACACTAAATCAACCTGGTACCCATGCGTACAATCATACATTGTGTTTCTTTTGGACCACATTTTTTCTTCCCAAGACAACCAAACTAGTTTTGCCTTTCAAGAAAAGCATATGGACCATTTAAAGTTATTATCCAGCCTTCTAATTCTGATCCACATCCCTTAACATATGAACCGATAAATAGACCCTCTTGCAAGTGTCACTATACTACCAGTGGTAAAAGTTATTTGTAGTGGATAAGAGGTTTGCGGTTCAAATGTCACTTGCACCAGGCTATAGCATAGTACTCATAGTGAAAAGAGAGGGGAAAAAAAAAAAACCTTGTCTGGGACTTTCAGACCTGTATAACAGCCTAACAGGTCACATTAAGCCTGTTAATGCAAAGTTGTTTGTTATGCAGCCACCTGATGCAGAAGTGATAACTTCGTTTAAATATATATTTGTGTTACCTATATATTAGATCTGTAGAGTAAAAGTACTGGTGTTGTCAGACATTTGTCAATGCCACACCATATTAGCTATGTCAAAAGGAAAAGGGCATTATCTCTACCATTATAATGCGAACTGCTTGAAGTTTATAACTCTAATTGAATTGGTCTCATGTTCACGTACAACCTCACCTCTTTAAAAATTATTAAAGGTCTGTTGTTATTAAAGTGATACTGAAATTACTTAATGTTTTGTTTTGTAGGAATGTGAGGAGACATATTATTATTAGAAAAGTGATTTAAATGTGTTTCTTTTGAGAATGAGAGTTAGATTAGTTGCTCAAATGATTCGACACAATTATATTCATATTTATGGTATTTGGATAGTTTCTTGCACGCACGACAAAACTAGTAGTATTGAACTATTTATTACAACAAAAGCTAATCATGTTTATTGAATGAAATTCCTCTGGTTTGAATGTAAATTAAATTTTCTGCTACAGAAGTATTGTGCTTTTCTAGTAATAAATAGTTCACAGTGAACAGCAATTGCTTTGCAACATATTATGTGGCTCTAAAAAATCAATCATTTACCTTTGAAGGTTAAATCAAATTAAAATAGTATGTTAAAAGGGTTCCAAGGTGAGTGACATCACCGATGTAGAGCCCAAAGCACCATCCAACATAGATTTGATGAACAAAGCAGGTCGAAAGAACAGCAAATAAACCTTTGTCACTCTGTCTCATGAGTCATGATGTTGTTAAGAAACTAGGAACTTCCCTAGAAATTAAATGAGACTGATGCTGTTAAGAAACTAGACCAACTTCCCTATAAATTAAAAGACACAACAAAATCAGTGTCTACAATTCTTAGAAACCCTAATAAGAGCATGGATAGTCTGCCCCAGTAGGCCAATGTAATATCTCTAACTGATAATATTCTATTTCTATTCTTATTAATTTATATGGATTACTTATCATGATTATTATTGATTAACCTATTTTTTTATATGCGTACTAATACATGTATATACATATATATATTAGATATATGTTCATGATTTGTATTCATATATACATGAGTGTATTTGTAAATATATGTATGTATTACATACTATTATTGTCATTATTCCTTTATTTCTAAACCCAAGCCCATAGAAACCAGCCATGCCCATCTCTTCTTTTCTCTATTTTTCTCCTTTACTATTTGGCCCAAGGCCCAGCCAATCCCCCCCCCCCCCAAAAAAAAAAAAAACCCAAAAAAAAAAAAAAAAAAAAAAAAAAAAAAAAAAAAAAAAAAAAACCTTTTTACTCTTCTTTCTTTTTGCAATTGGCCTAAGAAACCCCATCACCCCTCCCTATATATCCAAAGATTATCACCTTCCCCTTAATCTCTCCCGCAGCCCAAAAAAACCCTAACCCTAACTCTCACCCGCCGCCATCTCTTTCTCCTTCTTCCCCATCTTCTTCTTCCATGTTTCCTCCTCCTCGCCATCTCCCTCGGCCGTGGGCAACGCCGAACCCACGCCAGCGAGCCCGCACGACCATCTCCCTCACCATCTCCTATTGCTTCACCTCCGCCTAGCCGAAACCCCATGTCGTCGTCGCCACCATCATCACCACCTTCTTGACGATGCGATCATCGCCGTATCTCCTCCATGATCACCATATTCTCCTCTTCCTTCCCGCGAGCACCCAACCACCATGCCTTCTCCACTGCCCTCAGACTCGCGCGCGAGTGCCACCCAATCATCATCCCCTGTCTTCTTCTCCTCCCCAAGCAAACCCAGGCCACATCCCCCCTTCCTCTCCCTCCTCTACACCACCAAACCCGCTGAACCAATTAACACACTCACCTTCTTCTCCCCCATGTGCCACATCGCCACCGAAACCCACACGCACCCATCTCCCCTCGTGCCCTGAGCACCACACCCTCCACCTTGCCACCACCACACTCCTCGGCCTACACCTGAGCACCCCACGCGGAGGCGCCCAAAGCTCTGACAGTCTCCGGCAAGAACCGACCTACTCCTCTCCTCTGCGGTCTCCGCCTTGCCGCCAGGATCCACGCGCGCGACCCCATCTCCAGTCGTTGCCCCCCATGGGTGAGTCTCCTCTCTCTCTATTTGTTATAATTATGTATGTTTGCTTGTTTATACTTTATATGTGTGTGGGCGCGCATTATTTTCCCTCTGTTGGGGTGTGTGTGTGTGTGTGCGTGTGTGTACAGTTAGTGTGTGTTATGTGGATGAGTGTGTGTGGGTATTTCATGTGCGTGTGCATCTCAAAACCTCTCCTTTTCTCTGTGTTGGGGGTGTGAATATTTGCATGTGTGAGGGTGTGTTTTGGGTGTAAGTGTATGCGTGTCTGTGTTAGCGTGTCTGTGTATGGTTGCGTGTTGCAATATGGATCTAATCGTGCGATCTGGACCCAGTAATAGGAGACCCGAATTCAAGTTCGTCATGGACCCGATACGCTGACAATTCGAAGACCCAACACACGAGACGATCTAGAGATCCAAACCGGTTCGCGCAGTGAAGACCCGGTGGCAGTTTCACGTGAGTGTTCTTTGATTACTTTATTAAGTATTTCAGTGTTATTTCATGTTAGTATCGTATTATCTCACTTTAAATTGTGTATCATTGTGGTATATTAAATTAATATGCGACTTATTCAGTTAAACTTTAATTTTTTAAATTACACATTTAAATTCCTAGCATGTAGATATAATTAGAAAGTTGTAAATTTTCATAATTTAAATACTTGCATAAGTGAATGATTATTTTGCCCTGGATTATTCTGTTCATGCCCGCATACAAGTACTCATCTTGAACATCATGATATCACTTGAAAGTCTTGATTTGTTATGCATGACATTTACCTAATAGTTATACCGTCTATGTTACCATAGTTGCTGGGAAAATATTGTTACACGGTAACAACCTTCTTTTATACTTGTTACATATCATGTTATACTGATATCTTGATCACACTGTTGACATTGTTACCTTGACTATCACCGAGTTATCCCAGTAACTTAGGTAATATGTACATTAGTCAACCTTGATAAACTAATAACATGATATTAAACAACTTACACCGAAGTGAGGAAATTGATAGAGACGTCTGTATTTTGGGTGGACCTATAATATAGGTTGCGTAGCTGAAAGAGGGTTCCCCTACAGGGTTCCCATTGGGTGACTGACACCCCGTCCCGTTCATGTTTATACATGTTACACGTGTTACATGTCATGTTATACGTGTTATCTGACTACCTTGCGGTAGGGCTGGATCAGCGCCAGAAGTCTGAGCCATGATCCCGAATATGTACGAGACCCACTTAAAACACAGACAATGTCTCCAACCAATCAGTTTCAATAACTTAGGACCTCGATTGGCACATGTGTAGTACGCGTAGTATGGGATGTGTCTACCACAATGACAATTGGTGTTCGCTGACATAATTAATGACAACTGAATCTTACATTGACATTGTAGACACCTGATACATACATGTTATGATACACCTGATTGTACTCACGACCTGACATATGATATTATAACAGGTTAATCTCATTATTCTTAAAGTTATGTATTGTAGGTCACTGTAATACTTGAGATATGTTGATTGATTTTGTATCGTACTCTCTTTATTATCGTATTATTCATGCTATTTTCCTTATCTAGTACACCTTCATGATAGTATCATAGTATGATCACATGATATATGTGTATCATTCTCTCATTTTATACTCATTGGGAGTTTGACTCTCTGAATTTGCACATCCAGATATATGAATATTTCTTTTACTGAGCAGAATCTGAAGAGTACGGGGTCTCTTTGCTCGATCACCAAATTCTTTGGTACAGTTCATGTCTTTTTTTTTTATCCGATTGAATTCTATTGATTCTCTATAGACTTCATATTTATTCTATTGATTTATTCATAGAATAACATTATGTGTGGGAATTATATGTATTATTGCAGTGACTTTATTACTTTTATTGTTGATTTATATAACTTGTTTAGGTCACTTTAAGCTTTGCGTGTATACGTGAGGTATTTTTCTCGCATATATGCATCGCCGACTCTCGTTGCGTCTCCGCTTCAGCATATTTTGAGAAGCGGGGCGTGACAGCCAATGAGCCTAACAGGGCACCCTGCAATTCAATAAGCCCAATAGGGCACCCTGCAATTCAATGGACTGTCATTGTGCTTCAAAGTCCAATCGGGCACTTAACTGAATGCAACATACAATCCTTCAAATCAAGCTCATCATCTCGAGTCAAAACTTACATTCCTAAATTAAAACCCTTAAGCCTATAGACTTTCCTTTTAATCAAACTAGAAATATTAGTCATGGAAGTAAGATATTGTAGTTCAATATTTCTTCAACTATACATACATGTCAAAACATGCACATGCAATTTGCAGCTTTGCAACTTCCATGTCTTTTTCTTTGTTCTATTTTCCTTTTATTTTCCACTTTTGGGTTTGCTTGTGCACTTCCTTGATCAAAATTATTCTCGATAGACTAAAATATAGAAATCCATTAGCATGCTTTCAGGAAAAAAACCACAAGCCTGTATGTATATTGTGGGGGATAAAAACCGACAAATCATGGATTGGACCCACCACAAGCGATTTGAGGCACTCCCCGGGTATACCTGTCAGAACACACACGAAAATAACACCTTGGGGTTAGAAGCCCCGGTGTGGTGCCGATCTAATACCCACGGGCGTGAGAATCAATAAATGGAATGGTATTCAGGATAGGCATAGGAAAATTGCCGGCATGGTGGAAGGGTGGACTAGCACAAGAAATTGCTAGTGTGATGGTGAATTAAGATAAGAGAACTTCCAGTGTGATGAATGCACTAGCGGGAAACTGGTAGTGAATGCTAGTGTGTTGGCGTACGTGCGCTCTTAGGATTAAGTGATCTTCTCCTTGGAGAAGATGGATCATATATACCGATAGGGATGTCCGTGTGGAGGTAAAATTGACAGACTGTTGTATTGCACGATCTGCTCGTGCTGAATTCGTTGTAACCGCTGTGATGCGCTGGCGCTGGTTGGTTGAGATTGCAGGCCGGGAATCCACCATTGTCTATAATTGCCCACGCTGAAAGGGTATTACACGTATGAACGGGGAAGATTGAGCTATGTAATGATAAGCGGAGATCTCGGCGGACTAATGTTTGAAGCTTCTGATTTGAGTTGAAGACATTTAGAATGAGAAAGACCTCGGAGTGAAGTGCGGCTCCGACTAAGGATGTCATCAGGATGGTGTTGGCCCAAAGGCCTATCACTCTAGTTTTGATGATGATCAACTCATGTAGTTATATTTGCTAATGATCTTGTTTAATTAGTGACAGATTCTTTATCAAGATCTTAGTAGGTGCAAAGCTCAACAAAGGATTAAATGTCAAGATTTGGAGCTAGCACGGGGTGATCCAAGGAGTTTTGGATCAAGCTTGGACCAAGTCAAGAAGATGAGAAGCCTTCAAGGGAAGACTTCAAGAAGATGAAGACTTGTGTCTAGTATAAGATTTGTTTTTGTTTAGAAAAAATGTAAAGGATAGATAGTTGGTGGATTGCTCAAGTCATATCACACACACACTCTTGAGATTTAATTGTCTTTTCATAAAAGAATTTTTAGTTAGAAAAGACTCTTTCATTTTTGGTAAAAAGGTTTTTCATTGGACAAAATACATGTCTTGGTTTTTGATGTTACCTATATACATATCTTTCAAAACCAAGTTTAGTGCTTTATGTCAAAAACTAGATATTTTATCTTGATTGTGTAGTGGATCATATCCATACACACTATGCTTTAAAGTATATCTTGTTTTTGTATTTGATGAAAATTTGGAAAAACATGTTGTTTTAGAAAAACAGTTTTTTATTATGAGCCAATATTCCAAGTTACAAAAAAATAGTAAAATCTTTAATAACATGCCTTGATTTTGTGCAAGCATGTTTCTATATCACAAAACTATTTTTTGTAGAATTTCTAAGTATTTATGGGATTTTTTTATTAAGCCAAAAAGACCAATCTTTAATCCCAAAATTTTCAGGTTCTGGCAGTTCTGATTTTTCAGAACTGACAGTGGCCGGTCGACCGGGTCGGTCGACCGGACGTGCACAGACGTGCACGCCTGTGTGCACTGGAGAACGGTCGACCGTGCCGGTCGACCGCTTCAGAGAGTCTGCTCTCTGGAAATTCCGGTCGACCGCACCGGTCGACCGACAGAGAAGTAATTCTCTGCTCCAGGTGCGCGGTCGACCGGGCCGGTCGACCGGAGGCTGCAACGGTCGGATTTTTGACCGTTGCCGGTCGACCGGACCGGTCGACCGGAAGCTCTGACAGAGCCCAACGGTCAGATTTTTCTGGCCTCTATAAAAGGGGGTTTTGTCATTGTTTTGAGCTAAGATTTTTGGAGACCTTAGAGCCTGTTTTCTCATATTCATTTCAGAGGTTTTTCTCCACAAAAATAGTGAGCTAATACTTCCAATCAAGAGGGAAGATTTTATAAGAGTGTAAAAGTGATTTCTTGAGATTTTCACCAAAGATTCTTTCCTTGCTTTCTCACACAAACACTTGAGCATCCATTGAGCTATTCATCCTATAGGTGTTGTAGTGAGAGCTTTTGTAGGTGATCAAGTGTTTAGATCACCAAGATTTCATCTTGTACTTTGAGGAGACGGGCAAGTGTGCTCGTGGTTGTTTAGGGTTCGGGTGCGAACTCTTGTAGCTTGAGGTGCGGCCTCGACGAGCCGGTGGGCTTGTGGTGTGTAAGGGACTTTGGGAGTCCGAGGGCTTGTAGGTGTTGCGGCACCAAGGAGAGATCCGGTTGGATCGTGCATAGTGGAAATCCTTCGTGTGTCGAAGGCGGGGATGTAGAGCAAGTGTGCTCGAACCTCGAAACAAACCCTTTGTGTTTGCGATTGCTCACTCTTGCTCTCTTACTCTTTTTGTCTCACTTATATCTTGCATTACTTTATAGTCTTTATCTCTTATATGCATGATATACCTTTGTGCTCATAATTGCTATACTTGCTTGGGATTGTTATTAACACTAGTATTCAACCAAGAGAGCCAACGCGGCACCTCAACCCATTCAAGGGGAATCTAGAGGAGTTTGTCCAGAGCCTCGCAAGGGGAATTCGGCAACACTCTTGTGTTATACATAAGTGTTCAATTAAAAGAAGTTTTATTTGGTCATCTTAGTTTTAATTCCGCATTATTTGTTCATAAGTGACCATTAGATTAGCCATCACCTATTCACCCCCCCTCTAGGTGAACTTACAATTGGTATCAGAGCCAAGTGCTCTTGATATTGGGTCTAACAACCTAAGAGTTAAAGATCCTCTTTTAGGCTAATCACAAGATTTGTACGCTCACAATGGACTTCATGTCACCACCCACCTTTGACACTCTTAACATCCAAATTTGGAAGGTTAAGATGTCTTTGTTCCTCAAAGGACTTGGCCTTAGTGTATATCTTGCCACAACTAATAAAGAATATTGCTTAAATGGTAAGAACATTGAGGCTAATGCAAAAGCCCTTCATGCTATTAAGTCAACCCTAAATGATGATTATTTATCTAGGGTTTCTAATGTTGAATCGGCTTTTGTAGCTTGGAACATCATCACCTCCCTTGGCGAAAAGGACCTATACTATGCGGGGAGCGATTCGGACGTTGGAAGCGTCATCTCCAACGTATGCTATATGGTCCAAGGGGATAACCCCCTTGAGGTAAACTCCGAATCCGAGGATGAGGATGTTAATATGTCATATGATGAGCTTAATACATTTTGCCAATTATTGCTTGAGAAATATGACATGATTAAAAAGAATAATAAAAATTTGAAAAAGGAAATTGCTTGCATGCATAAGGAAAATGACTCATATAGAAATAACATTGCATGCTTAGAAAAAGATAATGAAAGTTGGAAAAAGAAATTTGATTGCATGCATGTAGAAAATAATTCTTTTAGAAATAAACTTGCATGTTTAGAAAAAGAAAATGAGGATTTGAAAAATGAGAATATTTCCTTAATGTCTAAATTGAATGCTTTTTGTGAAGGAAATATGATTTTGAAAAATAAGGTTGATATGGTGGAAAAACAAAAGGAAGTCATTTTGCAAGAAAATAAGTCTTTAAAAAGAAAATTTGTTGAAAAAGAAAAAGATTTTGTTTCACAAAAGAAAAAGAAAAATGATCATATATCTCATCATGCTTTACATGCCACCACAAATGAGATAAATGTTTTGAAAAATAAAATGGATAATTTGAGTTCAACTTTGAACTCTTGTGCATTTAACCATACTAAGTTGGAGTCAATGTTTTCAAAGAAACAAACTCCTCATGTTCATGCACATCACTCTCATCATCATGCTTATGTTGCACAACATGATCACACTCCTACACATAAGCATACTAAGGTGTACGTATGTACACATTGTGGCCGCAAAGGCCATTTAGCAAAATTTTGTTTTGATAAGAAACCTCATTTATATTTTGCTAAGTATAAAAGATTTTGGGATCCTTACAATAAAGCTAACCCCAAAGGACCCAAGAAAGTATGGGTACCAAAACCCCCACCCTTTGATTTTGATGTAGGTGAGGGCTCTCACAAAACGTGAGAGGATTGGTGCCTTGATAGCAGATGCAATGGACATGATGGACAAACTTTTGGATGCATTGCTATCAAGAAATTTTGGTGGGTCAACCACCATGCTTGGAGTTTTGGAGTTGGTAACAATTTCTAAACTTCTATTTTATTTATGTACATGCTTTTTTATTTTCATAATATCATTCATAGCATGTTCATGTTTTAAGATTTTTTTTTGGTACTTCATGTGGCATTTACATGCTTAAATGTAGAATGTGTCAAAACTTGCATTTATACATATATTTATAGTGAACTACAATTGACTCATACATATTTGAACTTCATGCTCATTTGTATCCACTATATGCATGTGTATAGGCTAGTTTTGATGATTCGGTCATTTATACTTGTTATGCTTATCTTTGATCTTACTTCATGTATATGTGTGTTTAATTCAAATCTAATAAATATACATGTATACCCCTTGAGTCATTTGTCTTCATGCAATATATATTGGACTCTTTTCATATTTGGGATATGTATGCGTATTGTTAGAATTGGATAAATCATACATATACCATGAAGATTAGTATTTTAAATAAATAATAATAATAATAAATGATTTTTCATTTGTACAACAAAATGTGATTTATGATCTTTTTGAGCTTGAATGACTATTTTCATAAAACATTGCTAAATACAAAATACTTTATGAAAAATATATGATTTGTTTTAAGATGAAAAATAAGATTTTCATGAGATTCATGCTTCACTTTCTATTTTCATGAAAATACCATTTACATAACCTTTGAACACTCATCTTTTATGATAAAAGATAATTGTTGAGCTTTATGGACTATGAGTGCTTGAACTTTTATGTATTTAGTATTATTCATGGAAAATATTTGACTTTGTATTTTTGAAGGATCTTTAACTAGTTTGTCAAAAATCCATTTAAACTAGTTATCTATTCTTCAAGTTGATTCACATGATCCTATTTTTAATCATATGGATAAATTCTTTTGTATTTTCAAAATTTATTTGATGCTTCATGATTTGAATATTAGTTTAAATGTTAGCATTTGTCAACACTTGGATTTATACTTATACACATTATGGATCACAAATAAATCTATATATGATTGGGTTTGAATGCTTATTTGTGCCCATTAGGTGTGCTAGTATAGCCTAAGTTTTGATGATCATTACATTTTAAACTTGTATTCCCATTTCGGATTTATGCTATGATCATGTGCTTTCATTTCATGTATATGTTTGTCTTGCCAAAATATTAAGATATACATGGATACCTCTTGAGTCATTTGCCTTTCATGCAAATCTATATATAGACTCAAATGTGTTTAAGGATATGTATGTATACTTAATGTCTTGTCAAAACATACATATATCTTGAAATATAAATTTTTGTTTTTAATAAAAATTTTGTAATTTTTCAATAAAATTTTTGTGATGGATTTCATGATTTCAAAATTTTAAGGAATATTGAGTTTTATTGCTATTTTTTCATGATACCATGTTCCACATAACACTAGCACACTCACTTCTTTTTGATATGGACTTTATGGATTCTAGAGTGTTTTTTAGTGCCTTGTGTTTCATTGATAATTCATTAAAAAAAATTTTGCTTTATTCCTTGATTGAAGGATTCCGTACTAGTTGTTAAACACCTTCATTTAACTAGTTCGAATTCTTCATGTGGTCGATTATATGATATATACACTTAAGCTTAATTTTCAATTGGTATCATTAGATATTTTCAATTGGTATCAATTTGATTCATGTTGTATATACTCATATTTTGTTCTTTCATGTATGTATGCATCTACTTCAATTGATATTATCTTTTCATACATATATGTGATCTTTTGTGCTTGATTTACACACGTATATTATATACTATATGTTTGCTTATCAAGATTTTGGTTTTAAAAAAAATAATATTTGATATGAACTTATTGCCTATATGCAAGGAGAGCTTAACATCTCTCTTACATATAGATTCATGTTGAGTGTATTGTGTATTGAGGAGCTTAACATCTCTTCTTTATATGGTACACGTGTGTAGGGGGAGCTTCACATCTCCTCTTATGCATTACATAATATGTGTTATGTGAGTTAGGGCTTGTCATCCCTTCTTCATGTAATGCATATGTGTAGGGAAGTTAACTTAGCGTCTTCCTCTTCATGAATGTATATCGCATATAAATCTTATTGATTGATTTGATTTTACCCTCCTTGATTTCCTTATTTTTTACAAAAAGGGGGAGAAAATGTGTTTGATGATTTGAACTTTGAACCCTTTGTTGATGATTGACAAAAAGGGGGAGAAGTATTTGAGTTATATGCATGATTTCCTTAAGGGGGAGAAGTATTTGTTCCTTAAGGGAGAGAAAGATTTTGAGATGATTTTGTGTTTTTATACTTGTGCTTTTACTCATGCATAGCAATAATATAATAAGATAAAAGTTTGAGAAAAAGATTTGTGCATTCATTTGCATACATATTTATGTGCTTTAATGTCATATCTATTTATTTCTAGTGATGCATGAGTTAAGGGGGAGCTTCTTTGAAGCTTTACTTTAATCCATGCATATATAACTTCATGAGTTTTGTCATCATCAAAAAGGGGGAGATTGTTGGCCTAAAGGCCTATCACTCTAGTTTTGATGATGATCAACTCATGTAGTTATATTTGCTAATGATCTTGTTTAATTAGTGACAGATTCTTTATCAAGATCTTAGTAGGTGCAAAGCTCAACAAAGGATTAAATGTCAAGATTTGGCGCTAGCACGGGGTGATCCAAGGAGCTTTGGATCAAGCTTGGACCAAGTCAAGAAGATGAGAAGCCTTCAAGGGAAGACTTCAAGAAGATGAAGACTTGTGTCTAGGTATAAGATTTTGTTTTTGTTTAGAAAAAATGTAAAGGATAGATAGTTGGTGGATTGCTCAAGTCATATCACACACACACTCTTGAGATTTAATTGTCTTTTCATAAAAGAATTTTTAGTTAAAAAAGACTCTTTCATTTTTGGTAAAAAGGTTTTTCATTGGACAAAATACATGTCTTGGTTTTTGATGTTACCTATATACATATCTTTCAAAACCAAGTTTAGTGCTTTATGTCAAAAACTAGATATTTCATCTTGATTGTGTAGTGGATCATATCCATACACACTATACTTTAAAGTATATCTTGTTTTTGTATTTGATGAAAATTTGGAAAAACATGTTGTTTTAGAAAAACAGTTTTTTATTATGAGCCAATATTTTCAAGTTACAAAAAAATAGTAAAATCTTTAATAACATGCCTTGATTTTGTGCAAGCATGTTTCTATATCACAAAACTATTTTTAGTAGAATTTCTAAGTATTTATGGGATTTTTTTATTAAGCCAAAAAGACCAATCTTTAATCCCAAAATTTTCAGGTTCTGGCAGTTCTGATTTTTCAGAACTGACAGTGGCCGGTCGACCGGGTCGGTCGACCGGACGTGCACAGACGTGCACGCCTGTGTGCACTGGAGAACGGTCGACCGTGCCGGTCGACCGCTTCAGAGAGTCTGCTCTCTGGAAATTCCGGTCGACCGCACCGGTCGACCGACAGAGAAGTAATTCTCTGCTCCAGGTGCGCGGTCGACCGGGCCGGTCGACCGGAGGCTGCAACGGTCGGATTTTTGACCGTTGCCGGTCAACCGGACCGGTCGACGGAAGCTCTGACAGAGCCCAACGGTCAGATTTTTCTGGCCTCTATAAAAGGGTTTTGTCATTGTTTTGAGCTAAGATTTTTGGAGACCTTAGAGCCTGTTTTCTCATATTCATTTCAGAGGTTTTTCTCCACAAAAATAGTGAGCTAATACTTCCAATCAAGAGGGAAGATTTTATAAGAGTGTAAAAGTGATTTCTTGAGATTTTCACCAAAGATTCTTTCCTTGCTTTCTCACACAAACACTTGAGCATCCATTGAGCTATTCATCCTATAGGTGTTGTAGTGAGAGCTTTTGTAGGTGATCAAGTGTTTAGATCACCAAGATTTCATCTTGTACTTTGAGGAGACGGGCAAGTGTGCTCGTGGTTGTTTAGGGTTCGGGTGCGAACTCTTGTAGCTTGAGGTGCGGCCTCGACGAGCCAGTGGGCTAGTGGTGTGTAAGAGACTTTGGGAGTCCGAGGGCTTGTAGGTGTTGCGGCACCAAGGAGAGATCCGGTTGGATCGTGCATAGTGGAAATCCTTCGTGTGTCGAAGGCGGGGATGTAGAGCAAGTGTGCTCGAACCTCGAAACAAACCCTTTGTGTTTGCGATTGCTCACTCTTGCTCTCTTACTCTTTTTGTCTCACTTATATCTTGCATTACTTTATAGTCTTTATCTCTTATATGCATGATATACCTTTGTGCTCATAATTGCTATACTTGCTTGGGATTGTTATTAACACTAGTATTCAACCAAGAGAGACAACGCGGCACCTCAACCCATTCAAGGGGAATCTAGAGGAGTTTGTCAGAGCCTCGCAAAGGGAATTCGGCAACACTCTTGTGTTATACATAAGTGTTCAATTAAAAGAAGTTTTATTTGGTCATCTTAGTTTTAATTCCGCATTATTTGTTCATAAGTGACCATTAGATTAGCCATCACCTATTCACCCCCCCTCTAGGTGAACTTACAGATGGAGGATGACTTCGGAAAGGTTAGATGACTTCGGGAAGTTGGATGTGGCTGAGGCTCCGGGATGAACTCTGCGAGTTGTGAATTTCTTGGTAGAAGCTCTTGGTATCCCGATGAAGCTCAAATTTTGACCAGTACAAATGTCCCCCGCTTTCCCTCTTGTCGGAGTCTGTAAAAGAGAAATTGGGGAAGCGAAGATACTCGAATTGTGAATGCTTTAAGATTGATCATGGCGCTTGTGCAGCAAATCTCTTCGGATCACTGCGAATCTTCTAAAGTTAATTATTGGTTGCACAGCTGAATAATAGCTGTCACATTAAGCGACTGGAAGGTTGTCTTGCGTTTCTTCAAATCCTGGCATCATTATGACTGGGATTATAAGGTTTATGGTTTGACGGAGACAGTTGATCTTCTGCCTTTACTGTTGACTGCAAATCTCAAGATTGCGGGCTGACTTTTCAGGGAGTGAAAATTTGAATTGGAGGAGCTTGGGCTTCTCGTCCTTCTATAAATAGAGAGCAATGTGGGGTAAAATCATGTGTCTTCTTCAAAAAAAATCCTTCAAAACCCTAATTTCTTTCCTTGCTACGCCGCCATGTCGCCCTCTCTTTTATTCATCAAATGGAGGAATGAGAGAAGGGAGGAAGATGAAGAAATAGTGACCGGGCTCTCTTCTCTTCTGAAAAGTTCGGATGGTGTTGCATTGCTCGTCATGAAGGGGCTGTTATGGCGCATTAGTCATCGTGTCATAGGGTACAGATAGGATTCTTGCTTCTACTGGATCGAGCGATC
Organism: Agave tequilana; assembly: GCA_038442645.1. NCBI lineage: Eukaryota > Viridiplantae > Streptophyta > Magnoliopsida > Asparagales > Asparagaceae > Agave > Agave tequilana. The sequence goes on along the minus strand of JAVJIF010010213.1, from coordinate 133,849 downwards.
TGGCTTCCAAGTTGCTTGGTCTTGGGAGAGCAAGTAAGCTTCGACCTTAAGGTTATTAGCCTCCTTCCTGATGGCTTGTACAAAGAAGAGGGAGAGGGAGCTCATCAGCTGGATGCGTCGACGAATTGCTTCTCACGATGGAGCTCAGAACTCTTCCTGAGGACACCCCAAAGGGGATGTGATACCATCACTTTCTTGTGTCTTGCAGACTTGCCTCCGGAAAGCTACTACCTCACTCTTGTTGATGATCTATCACTGATCAAACAACAGAGAAACACCCAGTTCAAGACTTGGCAGCGGAAGCGTAGAAGATCTACCACTAGCAAGCAATCACCACACAACCAAGGAACACAAGATTTAACGTGGTTCGACAATGTGCCTACGTTCATAGGGAGGGGAGAAATCTTTATTGAAAATAGAGAAGAAAATACAAGAGTTACAAGAAGATCTCTCTTACAACTCTTACAACTCTCAATGGTAGAATTCTGAAATTCTCTTGAATTCTTGACACACCTTTGAAAGACCAACCACAAGGGGTTTATATAGACACATAGGATGATCCTAATCCAACACGAACTTAAATCAGCACCTCCTCAGAGAAATAGAAAACCTGTATCCAAACCAAAACAAGAGACAGATCCATATTAGGAAACTGCCAAAAACTTGAATTCCTCTCTAATGAATATGAGGACAAATCCGTATTAGGAAACTGTCATAACCTAAATTCTTCTCCAATAAATATGACACTCTAAATACCAACAATCTCCACCTTGACTCATGTACATTGAGTCCCTCCGTAGAAATTGGCCTATGTTCATTTGCCTTCCTTTCCCCCCTTATGTGACTTCTCCCCTCTTTTGTGACTTCCCATAGCTCCCTCCCAAGAGTCCGTTCGCCACTTTACCTTTGGAGAACATTGATGAAGTTCAGAGATGCTCTGAACTTCTCCACCGAGATGGTTTTCGTCATCATATCTGCTGAATTCTTCTTTGTGCTAATCTTTACCAAATCGATCACCTTATCATCCATGACCCACTGACGTATCTTGTGATACCTCAAATCAATGTGCTTTCGTCCGCTTGTGATACCTGTGATCCTTAGCGAGATGAATCGCACTCTGGCTATCACAATTAACCCGAACTGAATCATGTATGATACTAAACGTCTCCACTAATCCTCTCAACCACAAAGCTTCCTTTGATGCCTCAATTGTAGCCATGTACTCCGCCTGTCGTTGAAAGAGCAATTATATCTTGCAACTTTGACTTCCAACTAATGATGCTCTCAGCTACTGTAAACACATAGTCCGTCGTAGATCTTCGCCGATCAAGATCTCCTGCATAATCTACATCACACACAGCCTTGTAGTAACCTAGGCTTTCCTGTTTTCAATTTTTGAATCACCAAGCCTGATCTCGTAGTCTCTTGCAGATATCGTAGCACCCACGTCACTACTTCCTAATGTTATTTTCCTGAATTTGATATGAACCAACTTACTATACTAACTGCATAGGCTAGGTCAGGCCCAGTGGTCATAGCATACATGAAGGATCCCACCGCACTTGCATATGGTACTCGAGACATCTCTTCCTCTTTCGGTGATTGTGGACACTGCTTGAAGGATAATTTAAAGTAACCTGCCAAAAGAGTGGTGACTGGTCTTGCTTCTGTGATATTGAATCTCTCCAACACCTTGAGAACATAGTTCTCTTGGAATAACCAAATCTGCCTGAGCTTCTGTCTCAAGTGATCTCCATACCAAAGATCTTCTTGGCTTCTCCCAAATCTTTCATGTCAAATTGTTTCTTGAGCTGAGCTTTAAGCTTCTGAACATGTGTCCTGTTTTTCAGAGCAATCATCATATCATCCACATATAACAGCAAATATGTCGGATCATCACCCTGCTTAAAATAGACACAACTATCATACTCATATAAGTTGTATTTGGCCTTGATCATGAAAGAGTTGAATCATTTGTACCACTGCCTGGGAGACTGCTTAAGTCCATAGAGGGACTTCTTTAAAAGACACACCTTTTCTTTATCTTCCCCAATATAACCTTCAGGTTGTTTCATGTACATTTTCTCCTCCAGCTCCCCGTGCAGAAACATTGTTTTAATATTCATCTGCTCTAACTCTAGATCAAACTAAGTAACTATCGCCAATAACATCCAATTATGCTCGACTACAAGAGAAAAAAATCTCATTGCAGTCAATACCCTTCTTTTGAGCATATCCTTTGACAACTAAGTTGCCTTATACTGCTTATTGTCCTTCTTGTGAAAGACTCCTCTGCAGCCTATTGTCTTGGAGTCCTTTGGAAGATCGACTAATGTCGATGTTTGGTTTCTATCCAAAGACTCATCTCTTGCTTCATGAATGTAATTCATTTGCCGCGGTCATCTGCCTTGATCACTTCCCTGTAACTATCAGGATCTCTTGTTTCTGTTACTAATGCGAAAGAAACATCATCCTCCCAGCCATACCTTATTGGTGGCACCGCAACTCTAAGTGACCGCCTCAACAGTCTAGGTTGCTCTTGAGTAGCCTCTTGTTCCTCTCTATTTGAATCTGAGAAGTCCTTTTCTGACTCTTCAGGCTTTTAGGGCTCTGATGAGGACATCATGCCGCTTAGGGTCCGATTCGATCGAGTATACTTCCGGAAGCGACGCAATGCAGTTCTTTGGCTTTAAATTGATTTTGTTTTAGATTTATTTGTAGTATGTGTTCTTTTGTGGACGTTTAATACCACATCGGTTATTTCTCAGTAGCCATCTTTTATAAAGCCTATACAAGGCCCCCGAGACTATTTCATGGGATTATTGAATGATTAAAATTTTCTCAAATTATCTGATTTAATTCAGTTTATCTGCTCTTGAATTCTGGGTGAGAAGCTCGCGTAAGAGGTGGAAACCCAAAATCCTTTCCTATTTTAAATTTCAAAATTTGTTACAATTTGAGGGTGATTGCGATCCAGGTTAGTGTTACATCATTTTGGTATCAGAGCCCTGATTTTCAATTCCCTTCAAATATTTTCTTTCTGTTCCAAATTTTCTCCAACAACAAACCTCATATCTATATCCCAGATCCATTCCAAAAAATATATACTGCAAAGAAAAATCCCCTCGAAAATCCCTGAAAATTTCCAGGCCATACTGCTCATATTCTCTGAAAATTCAAAAAAAATCCCCAAATAATCCCTTCGAAAATCCCTGCTAATTCTATGCATTGTTCATCTTCAATCCCCCTACCAAATTCCACTGCCACCGTCGTCCTCATCCCACATCTCCCATCTCCACCAGGTCCGCCGCCCAAACAAACGAAGTCAACACCTCCGCTGTCCGCCTCCGACGCCAAATCCATGCCTCGCCGACAAAGCTAAAATTAGATCCGACATAATAGAGCACAGTCGACCCCTTCTTTACATCACAGCGCCTTCACCTGAGTTTTGGCATCGTGCCTTCGCCAAAGATCTTTAACTCAGGTCTCCACGCCATCGTCTTCGTCCAGAAATCCGTCGGCGTCTTCCATTTTTGAACCGACTTCATCACCAGAGCAGATAGGAGCCTCGTCAGGGCTTCCTGAACCTAGATCGAAGCTTCTGAAGCCTCTCCAGCCGTTCAACGTCTTCATCTGACGTCATCGTCGTCTCCTCTGGTCTACACCGACACCTCCACCTCACAGACCCAACCAGCTCGTCGACTAAATCCGACGAAGTTGTGCATCGAACCTTCCCCGACCTCCTCCGACGTCGTCCAGACCATGCCGGAATACCACTGGCATCAGATCTCCACCGTCGCCTCCTTGAGCCCTAAACGAGATCGGGAAGAATACACTCAGCTGCGGGTGAGTTGGGTCGAACCCCAACAACCTGACCTCATTGGGGTCTTAAATAGGTGACAGAGTCAGGTCGGATCCAGACTGCCCGACCCATCACCCGACTCGGACCCGTTGGGGGCATTGATTCTGCTGACGTCAACGTTTGACGTCAGCATCCGAGTCACTCAGTGAGTCGACTCAGCTAACTCGACTCGGCTGACTCAGTCCACTCTGACTCAGTCCAGAAGCAGTTCAACGATTATGAAGGCCGTTCTGGCTCGTTCTCAGTCCAAATCAAGCCATTTTTGAGGCAGCAGGTTCGTGATGATCAGTACTACACGCATACAACAATCAAATTCAAGTTTGAGTTTCAGTCGCCTCCCAGATAACTTTGAATATATTGTTCAGTTATCCTTACCATTTATTTTAGATAGCTATCCCAATCTGTCGCAAGGTAAAATTTATTGACTGTTGCCCATCAAATAGTGAGTTGTGTGATTCTGACCTTGAGTGGTAACCTGATTTAACATTAACTGTGCAACTAAATTAATTTGAATTTGTGATTACTTGACTCAACTTGGAATTAACTGTGTCAGCACGTGTTTTTGTCACTGTCTCCACATTATATTTTCTTAATCACATGTTAATCTACATAGCTTAGTAATTGGTATTATCTTTCATTGTTCTAATCTCTGACTCCTCCTGCATAACATTCATATCATTTTAAGACAATTTGCATTTAGGATCAGCTAGGATCTAGCATGCCTACTAGAAGTGGTAGAACTTTTTTTGTAGGAGAACTTCAACACCTATGGACTAGCACTCAGGATACACTTAACATAATCCTTAACAAGATAGAACGATGGACCGACAGCTACAAGAAGTTAGGGATCAGGTTGATGTCAATTGTAGGGATCTAACAACCCGAATTGGTAGGCTAGAAACCAATCGGAGGAGAACCACAGAGGAAAATTCTCGAAACGGTAGTAGGTCTCCCAGGAGTGAGCAAGTTCACCCTACTATACAGCTGAAGCTGATGCCTAGTATATCAGGAGCGTTAAAGTCGATGCTCCTTCCTTCGATGGGCGCTTGGACCCTCAGGTTTATATAGATTGGCAGTTGGCTATGGACCGATATTTCTGTTGACATGACATGTCTGAATCAAGAAATATTCGATTGGCCATGATGAAACTGACGGGAAGCTGGACAATATTGGGAAAACCTTGAGAGGATGATGAGGTACAGAAGAGAACACCCAGTGGACACTTGGAAGGCATGAAAGAGAAGCTTATGTTGAAGTACGTTCCACCGTCATTCAGTCAACAATTATTCGACAAGTGGAATCGATGGACTCAGAGGAACAAGTCAGCCACAGATTACATTGCTAAATTTGATGAATATTTGAATCGGTGTGGAGCTATCGTGTTAAGAGTCTCCCGAACAGATCCTATCTAGGTTCAGGTCCGGTCTCAGAGATGATTATCGCTGAGAGCTCATTGCTCGAGACATCACGACTCTAGAACAGGCATATCAGCTAGTCACCGACTTAGATGAGTCTAAAGGATCCTATTTTAACCGAATTGATGTTAGGGATAACTCTAAAACCGTCACTACTAGCAAGCCACTCTTTCTACCCAAGCAAACCTGCCTCCAGTTCCTCTAGCATCAAACTAGCGGGTCTTTCTGGTGCAAAGCCCATCACATCCTGAAGGAGAGCGCTTAGTGAACCAGGAAAAGTCAACCCAAGAACCCAATGCTACAGGTGTCAAGGTATGGACACTTTGCCAGCCAGTGCCGAGTCAAACTAAAACCTTCTTCGTAGAAATTCCCATTGAAGATATAGAAGGAGAGGATGATGAAGTTGTGCACCAATAAGATGACTCAAATACCTCTGTCGAAGAGTATGAATTCAACGGGTGCATCAGAACTGTAGAAATGACGAGCCTACCTCCTAGTGTAGGTCCACCCAATTAGGAGTGGTTAGGTGCACTTTAGCCCAGCCTGAACCACTCAACGACTGAAAAAGGACTGCCAAATTTCAAACTTGCACAAAAATTGACAACAAGAACTGCAAAGTAATAGTAGATAGTGGCAGTTGCATCAACGTTGTTGCGTCAAAATTAGTCACCACCTTGGGGATGAGACCGGTGAAGCATCCAAACCCCTACAAGGTCACATAGATCGACGCTACATCCATAGATGTTCAGGAGAGATGTCAAATTCTCATCCAGTTTGCCACATACATAGATAATGTGTGGTGCGACATACTCCCTATGTATGTTGGTCATATCATTTTGGGTCGACCATGGTTATTCGACTTAGACGTGACCATATATGAACGTACCAACCAATGTTCATTCGTCCATAACGGAAAAAGGGTGAAAATTATGCTGAATCAACCGAAACCATCAACCTAAGGAAAAGGGATGGAAAGGTAAAGACAAAGTGGATATCCTGAATCCTAGAAAAAAGGGTGATAAGGGCAATGGTAAGATGGAAATGAATTTGATTTGTCACGATAAAATTGAAAAAAGCTTGCATGAGTGTTCTACTTGTTATGCGCTCGTGGCTCGAGAGGCTGTTCGAAATAGCGAGGAGCAAATTCCTGAGCATATTAAACCAATTCTGGAGGAGTTTTCTGAAGCCCTCCCACAAGATCTTCCAGGTGAGTTGCCCACTGCGAGACATTCAACATGCTATTGACTTAGTCCCAGGATCAACTTTACCAAACCTGCCCCACTATAGAATGAACCCAACTGAACATGCGGAGTTACAACGGCAGGTAGAAGAGTACTTGACAGGGGATTCTTCAAAGAGAGCTTGAGCCCATGTGCAGTTCCCGCACTTTTGGCGCTAAAGAAGGATGGTACATAGCGTATGTGTGTGGATAGCCGCGCACAATCAATAGGATTACTGTCAAGTATCATTTCCCCATTCCCCGTCTTGATGATATGCTAGATCTGATGTCAGGTGGCACGATCTTCTCCAAAATTATTCTTAAGAGCGGGTACCATCAAATTAGAATCCAGCCAGGGAATGAATGAAAAACCGCATTTAAAACTAAAGACGGGTTGTATGAATGGTTGGTTATGCCATTTGGACTGTCCAATGCTCCTAGCACCTTCATAAGAGTAATGACCCAATTGTTTCGACCATTTAGCGGTAAATTTGTAGTAGTATATATTGATATACGGATCTACAGCCAAACTCAGGAGCAACATGTGGGACATCTGAGGCAAGTCCTCTGCATACTCCAGACTGAGAAACTTATGCAAATCCAAAGAAGTGTGCTTTCTGTATAGACAGGGTTATCTTCCTAGGATTTGTGGTTTCATCCGAGGGAGTTTCCGCGGACCCTGAGAAGGTGAAGGCAATAACCAAGTGGCCGCAGCCCCAGAATAATTAGGGAAGTTAGGAGCTTTCACGGCTTAGCCACTTTCTACCGTCGGTTCATAAAAGAATTTTAGTGCTATTAAGGCACCTATAACCGACTGTTTAAAGAGCGAGGAGCTCCAGTGGACTCCTGCCGCCTCCAAAGCTTTCGCTGAAATTAAGAGGATGACGGAAGCTCGTGTAATGCGTCTCCTAACTTTTCGAAGGTATTTGAAGTTACATGTGATGCATCAGGACTGACAATATGTGGTGTACTGAGTCAGGAAAGCCACACCGTTGATTATTTTAAATTTCAAAATCAGTTACGATTTGAGGGTGATTGCGATCCACGTTAGTGTTACATCAGGCTCTCTTAGAACTCAACTCACTTTTTCCAAGTGTCTGCTGAATTATCTCGACCTCCACCTTGTGCTTTATCCTTCGCCTCTGACTTTTCTCGCAATGTTGATTTTTCGTCAAAGACCACATCTTTGCTGGTAAAGGCCCTTCTTTTCTCGGGATCCCAAAGTCTGAAACCCTTGACTCTTTTGGTGAACACAATGAAAATACACTTCTTAGACTTTGACTCGACTCCAGTTTGTTCTTTAGACTATCAATCAAACTATTGCCGGGCAACCGAAAATCTGCAAGGTTGAATAGTCCACAGATACTCCTCGCCATATCTCCTCCGGGGTCTGAAGATCAATAGCTATTAATGGTGACATGTTTACCAGATAACTCGCATGATTCACCGCCTCTGCCCCTTCTGACACGTCAGCCTGTAATCTGATACTGTAGGCACGCTCTTTGTCTGATTCATGCGCTCTGCTACTCCGTTTTGTTTTGGTCGTCCTGAAATACTTAGCTGGTGTTTGATGCCCTTACTTGCTAAGTAGTCTTTGAATTCTTTAGAGGTGTACTCGCCTCCATTATCAGACCTCAAAACTTTCACCTTCCGCCCCGTCTGACTTTCCACCAAAGTTTTTCACTCCTTGAACTTCAGAAATACTTCTGATCTTTAAGAAGTATACCGAAACTTTCCTTAAAAAATCATCTATGGAAGCTTAAAAAATCATCTATGAAAGTAACATAGTACCTAGCACCTCCAATGGATGCTATTGGCGAAGACCCCCACACATCCATGTATGAGATCTAGCAAGCTTTTGTCTTGTGCTGAGATGTAGAGAAAGCTACTCTACATTGCCTACCCATAATGTAAAATTTACAAAGATCAAGTTTGTAATATTTGATAACTAGTAGAGTACTCATTTTGTGCAGAGCTTGAAGACCTCGCTCGCTCATGTGTCCAAGATGCATTTGCCAAAGTCTTGTAGTATCCTCCTCTGTTGCTACTAAAGCATCACCAATAATAATGCTTCCTATCACCTTGTACAAGTTTGTTGTCCGTTCTCCTTTGAGAATCGTCATAGAGCCTCTAGTAACTTTGATTCCTCTATTTGCACCAGAAAACTTGTACCCTCGAGCTTCCAAAGCTCCCAATGAGAGAAGCTTCTTTAAATCTGGAACGTGTTGAACGTTCGTGAGGGTTCGAACATGTCCATCAAATATCCTCATGTGGATGTTGCCGATGCCAACAGTCTTACAAACATCGTTTCCCATCAGGACAAAGCCTCCATCATATGACTTGTAAGTACTAAACCACTCCCTTTTTGGGCACGTGGTATGCGCACCCCGAGTCAAGTAACCAAGCATCTGAGTATTTACCTTTTCCTGACTCAACAGTCAAGACATCACATGATCCTCATCTGCTTCTTTGACAACCCCAGCTTGATTTGACTTTCCACTGGTACTAGCCCCATCAGAATTTTTGCCGCTTTTCTCTTCAGCATCTCCTTGTATTTCATATAATTTTCTTGATATGCTCTGGTTTCTTGCAAAAGTAGCAAGAGAAACTGCTAGAAGCCTCTGGATCCCTTTGGGTCCCCTCTGGCCCTTGACAAACAATCCTGAGGCTTCCTTCGTAGAATCTTTCTTTATCAGCTCGTTGCTCTAGAGCATCTGCCTGACATCATCTAACTCTAAGGTCTCTCATCATACATGATGGTTGTTACCAAGTGGTCATAACTTGGTGAAAGAGAAGAGAATAACAATAGAGCTTTGTCTTCTTCTAGCTTAACTTCTAGAGCTAATAAGTCATTTAAAATTCTATTAAAAGCATTGAGATGTTAAATAGGCGTACCTTCCTTCATCCGAAGATTATATTATTGCTTCTTCATGAAGAGCTTGTTCGACAAACTCTTCATCATAAAGACTCTCCAGCCTACACTAAAGCTCAGAAGTTGTCTCCTTGTTCATCATGTTATAGAGAACCTCATCTGATAGGCACAGTATAATCGTCGCCTTTGCGCGAAAGTCGATGTTGTTCCACTCATCATCCTCCAACTTCGAGGGTTTCTTCCCAATACCAAGTAGGGCTTTGTGCGTGCCCTCCTTCACGAGTAACGATGTTACTCGCATCTTTCACAACAGGAAGGTGGACTTACCGTCAAATTTCTCCACCTCGAACTTGGTTGTCGTGGTCATCTTGCTAACCATCGCTCTGATACCAATTGTTGATGATCTATCACCGAGTTGAAGACTCGGCAGCATAAGCGAAAGCGTTAAAAGATCTACCATTAACAAGCAATCACCACACAACCAAGGAACAAGATTTAACGTGGTTCGACAATGTGCCTATGTCCACGGGGCGGTAAAAAATCTTTATTGAAAATAAAGAAAATACAAGAGTTACAAGATCTCTCTTATAACTCTCAATGGTGAAATTCTGAAATTCTCTTGAATTCTTGACACACCTTTGAAAGGCCACCCCAAGGGGTTACTAGGCACCTAGGATGATCCTAGTCCAACACGAACTCAAATCAGCACCTCCTCAGATAAATATGAAACTCGTATCCAAACTAAAATAGGAAACAGACCAGTATTAGAAAACTGTCAAAACCTGAATTCTTCTCCAATAAATATGAGGACAGATCCGTATTAGAAAACTGCTAGAACCTGAATTCTTCTCAAATGAATATGAGGCATTCCAAATACTAACAACTCGCAAGATTTCCTGAGTCATTTTGCTACCTTAAATAGACGCAGAGGTGAAGGCATAGGATTGTTTGTTTAGGAGCCATGGCGTGAATGAAGATGGACAACTACTCCCGGAAGGCATTTTCCAATGAGCAAGTCTTCATTGCTTTAGCATCGGAAGCTGTTAATGGTAGCAGGACTGGAGCGTCTGAACTGGATCAGCTGTATTTCTTTTCAAAAATTATAAACACAGATGTAATGGAATATTTATTTTATTACTCTTGTTAGATATTGTAGGCTGTCTAAAAATCACTAAAGATAAGTCATCAAAAAGCAGAATCCAAACTCCAAACGCAAGGTTAATCATCGCCACCAGCGCAGCACTAAGACGCGAGGGTTGAAACCCGCGTCTCAACATCACTGCAAGAATCAAGGCGTGGAGCGTGAAAGCCGCGTCTCAGCATTATTGCAGTACCAAGCGCAGAGTCCAAAGCCCGCGTCTCACGTGAAGCTTGACGCAGAATTGGAAGCTCGTGTTTCTCAAGCATCACCTCAATGGCAAAACGCGAGGCCCAAAGCCTGCGTCTCAGTTATAACTGCCCTCATTACTGGGTCGATTACTGCCCACGTAATGAGGGAGTTAACCCCCATTATAGAGTGTTTTTAAGGGACACTTCTACCCCTGAAGGCTCTATAAATAGCCCAGTTGCTATGGAAGAGGGGTCGGAAAAATCTGGTCAGAACTTCGGTTGTAAGCCGTAGAAAGACAAGATATCCAGCTAAAAGAAAAAGAGAATTCAACTCTTCTAACAACTTGTTGCATACAAGTTTGTTTTTGCTTACAATCTCTTTGAGATTCTTATTGGACAGAAGTTGTGTTACTTCGTCCCATCCAACGAGAGGATTCCCAAGAGATCATGACATTCACCCGGTCAACGGAAAACAAGATTCACTCCATCGCCACATCAAGAACCCGGCATTAAATAAATAGGAGATTTGAGCTTGAATATCTCCCCTCTTGTAAAGGATTATTGATCCGTTGTAATTTTCTTACTATCAAATAAAGAATTTACCCCTCGATCTTCAATTTTTTCTCACCAAACAGATGTAATCAAAAAACTTAATGGAATGGTAATGAAAATAGTTAATATTTGGATCTTGCCCGGTTTGTTTTTACCATAGGCTTTTGAAATTGATATGACCGTATCTCTCCAGAGTGTCGATCTCTACCTTAGGTATGGCTAGTTAGCAACGTGTTGGATCGGAGAGTGCCCTGTTGTTCCGATTGGGGGAGATCCCGTCAGCAGTACCTGTAAATTTGGCCTTCGAATGGGGGAGATCCCAACAGCGGAGTTGGGTTCACGATCGTCTCCGAGTAGGGTATTCCTATCGGCGGAGCGATGAACTTGGTGGGGCTCTAAGTGCGGGAAATCCCAGCAACAGAGTAGGGACTCCGAGTGAGACTCCTACAGCGGAGGATTTCGGCTGCCCTTAAGCTACTCGAGAGGGAGCCCATAGGCTGATGCTTGCGTTAATGTTTTCGAGTGAAGGGCACTCCCACAACGAAACGTACAAGCATCGGAGTGGAACGGTAATTTAGATTCGGATCTGTTGTATTTCTCTTCAAAAATATAAACAATAAAATGAACTTATATATCTTGTACTATTCGTTAGATGTAACATAATGTAATGAATATGATCGGAATAAAATTGAGCTATGTTTAGGTTTTACCTGGCTTGCATTTACCGTCAGTTTTTGGAATACGCTTCACCAAGACACTGATTTTCTGTCTCCGGCATGGTTGGCTAGGGAATGTTGGTGAGGTTGCGTTGTTTTCGAGCCGGGGCAATCCATCACGGTACCTGCAAACTTGGTAAGGCTCTAAGAAGGGAAAATCCCTGCACTAGAGTAGAGACTCTAAGCAGGGAACACTCCCATAACGGAGGGTTTCGACTGTCCTGAGCTAATCGAGAGAGAGCTCACAAACTGGTGCTTGCTTTGTCGCCTCCGAGTGGGGGGCACTCCCACTTCGAGACGTACAAGAGTCAGGGACTGATGGGAGATACTCCCACAACGGAGGATTTCGACTGCCGTAGGCTAATCGAGAGGGAGTCTGTAGGCTTGTGCTTGTGTTGTTGCCTCCGAGTAGGGGATACTCCCACTTCGGGATGTACAAGCGTCATGGACTGATAGGGGACACACCCACCAACGGGATAGAGAGGACGCGAACACAATCATGCAATGAAACATCTTAAATTGATTGTTAGATATAGCACAATAACTGTAATGGAAGTCGATATAAGTACAACAGAGTGGATTAACAAAACTATGTATACTTAGCTTCTAATCGCACAAAACTAGTACGTCAAGGGAATAATCCAAACAAAGAAACCCTCGTGTATATACCATATGTCATGTGCGGTTATAGGCTAAATATACATAATCTATGTTAATCCGAGATAAACAATAAATGCAGGCATATGTAAAGACTGCGTTATTGGAATAAAAGCGGTTTATGTTCGGATAATACGTGGATGATCATACTTTTTCGGAGTGCTTAATCTGTATCTCTAGTAGGGCCGGTTGGTTTGGAGTGTTTTGGCAAGCCTGCGGTGGTCATCGAGTGGGAATAATCCCATCAACAGTACCTACAAACTTGGTAGGGTTCTGAAGTGAGGGTGTGACCCATCAACAGATTGGATGTGTCGACTCTGAGCGGGGGTGGAACCCATCAGCGGAGTTGCGATTCAGGCCTCCGAGTGGGAGAAATTACAGCAGTGAGTTGAATTCATGGTTACTTCCGAGTGGAGAAAATCCCATCAACAGAGTTGTGAACTTAGTAAAGACCTGAAGTGGGGGTGTGACCCATCGACAGATTAGATGCGTCGACTCCGAGTACGGGTAGAATTCATCAGCAGAGTGGAGATCCAGGTCTCCGGGTGGGGGAAATCCCAGCAGTGGAGTTAGGGGCACTGACAGAGGAAAACTGCTAGGGATAGTTGCATGTGAGTCAAATGAGGGGAGTGTTATGATTTTGCCTTATTTTCAAGAGAAGATGATGGTCCAAGATAATCCAATCGAGTTAGAGAAGATGATGACTTGTCGATTTATAAAGTTTATAAGTCGACTAATGCACAAGACTGACTAGTAGTCAACTAGGACAGATACAAAAGCAGAAACAGAGAGGAAGCATTATACAATAGTCGACTATATAGTTTATAAGTCGACTAATCATCAGGATAAATTGACTAATCGAGACATTTTCTAAAGCAGAATCACTTTTCTTTTCAGGCTCTGATTTTCTTTTCTGGTGGAGCGCACGAATAGGATTCAGTTTCTATTCAATGAAGGATTGTTTCTAAAAATTAAAGATCTATAATTCTTCTAGATCAAGGAGATCAATTCCTAATAGGATTGATCAATATTTTTCAAGCATCCAATGGTCAAGGTCATCTCATAGTCAGTTGTATTGTAAAATCCATAAATAAAAATTGCAACCCAATATTGTAATTGTCTTGAACATATAGAGCAGGCACAAAAAAAGAAAACACCAAGGAAGCCAACAAAGAGAAGAGAAAGGTGAAGGTGCATAGAGGTAAGGTAATACTTTTGTAATCTAAATCTAGATTAAGAAGGAAGGTGAATACTCTTGTTGCATCAAGAGGAAGGTTAGATCTCTTTTGTATCAAGTTTATAAATAAAGCTCTCTCAAGTTCTTACCCCGTGGACGTAGGCCAAGTTTGGGCCGAATCACGTTAAATCCTCATATTATTTCTTATTGTTTTTTTGTTTAGGTATTGCTAGTTTGCTTTACAACAATTTTCTTTTGCAAGTATCATCATATTGCCAAGTTTCACAAACGTCGATCCCGAGAGTAACAATTGGTGTTAAAACGCCGGTTTGTTACAACGATTGATATCAGAGCATATCAATTTCGCAACAGGAAGCTCGTAGGCTAATATTTGTGTTTTCGAGTAGGTGTGACCCGTCAACAGAACATCAAACGGGGACTCTGAGGGGTAAATTCCTGCAGTAGAATATGGACTCCGAGCGGGGGTAGGACCCACAGCGGAAGGTTTCAACTGCCCGTAGGCTAAACGAGAAGGAGCTCGTGGGCTGATGCTTGCCTTGCGGCCTCCGAGTGGTGATGAGACCCGTCAATACAGCGTGCAAGCATTGGACTTTGAGTGTAGGTGAGACCCATTAGCGGAGTTGGGTTCACAGTCATCTCCGAGTGGGTGTTAGACCCTTCAACGGAGCAGCGAACTTGGTGGGACTCTGAGAAGAGGTAATCCTAGCAGAAAGTGAGCTAAAACAGTTAGGAGCAAAAATATAATTTCATTTGATGTTTAAAATACATGAAATTAAATTGAAATACAGGATGTGTTATTGGTCAAGGTACTCCCATGTTCTTATTGGAGGAATGAGGTCACTCACTCTGAAGTAATAGTCAAAAGTTGGAGTTGAGAACCACGAAAACTCGCACTCCAGAATCTCTTCAGAGAGAGGAGAGTCGGAGACTCTGACAGCTGAAAGTGCTAAACATTGTGGAGCTGCAACTTAGCCTCCTCAATCCGTCTTCGGATCAACTCGTCGAGGATTCAAATGTCAGAAGATTCTTTGATTTTGGGCTCGCTTTCTGACCATGTCTGTATCTGGGTGTTCTGGAGGACAGCGATTTGGGCCCGGAGTTGTTCGTTCAGAAGGCTCAATGCCTCAGGTTCACCGATAGCATTTTCGTGAGCGGGCTTGCTGCTTCATCTGCTCCATGTCGGGGAACATCTGAAGGATCTGGTCTTCGTACATTGACGGTTGGGCATCGATGGCTATCCTCTGGGACGAGCCGATATCGTCTGTGGCATGCTCGCGACTGGTGGCGTGTTGGGAGACCATGTCCCCAGTGTTGGTAGTGATTCGGCTTTGAAAAGGGCACCATTGTGAATGATTTTCTTTTTGAGACCATCGAGGCTAGAGAAGAGTTTTTTGAGGAAAGTTTTTAAGTTGAAAAGTTGGAAGACCTCGAGTATAAATGTAAGCACTCAATGAAAGCACTAGTTTGTAGTGGATAAAAACTAGCTTATCATGAATTGAGCTCACCACAAGCGATTTGATGCACTTCCTGGGTGATATCTATCAGAGCCCACATGGAAAAACACCTTTAGAGTTAAGAGCACCGGTGTGATGCCAGCTTAAAACCTTCGGGCGTGAGAATCAGTAGATAAAATGATATTAAAGACCAACACAGGGAAGCTGTCAGTGTCGTGAAAGGGTTGACTAGCATGAGGAACTGCTTGTGTGATGGACTAGAACAGATATTTTCAGTGAGGTGGACGGACTGGTACAAGAAATTGCTAGTGGATGGATGGACTAGCTTAGGGAACTGTTCGTGTGATGTAACCTCTTAGGATTAAGAAAGTGATCACCTTCTCATTGGAGAAGAAAGACCATATATACCTAACAGGGGTGCCGGCGTGAAAGCGGAATTGACGGACTGCTGTAACTGCATGATCTGCACGTGCTGAATTTTTTGTAACGGTTGTGATAACTATCATTGGTTGGTTGGGATTGCAAACTGGAGAATCTGCCACTGTCCATAACTACCTGCGCTAAAAGGGGTGTTACACGTTATGAATGTGAGAGGATGAAGCTGTAACGGTAAGCATAGATCTCGGTGAACTGGTGTTTAAAGCTTTTGATTTGGGGTTGGAGATTTTTAGACTGGGAAAGACCTCGGAGCGGTAGAGTGCGGCTAACGACTGAGGACGTCTTGGGAAGGTTGGATGACTTCGGGAAGGTTGGATGTGGCGGAGGACTCTGAGAGTTGTGAATTTCTTGGTGGAAGCTCTTGAGAGTTAGGAAACGTGTCAGCATCATAATGAGGGTCAAATTTTGACCACTACATATATATATGTAAGTATCCTATCAAAGAGCTATCAATGCTATGATAAAAAGCTTTGTATGAGCCTCTTATTAGATAGACTACAGATATTTGCTGAAGAACTGCAACATGGATGACAGTCTGTTCTGGTCCAATGCAGCTGTTGGAACTCTTTGTGGATGGCATGATCAAGATATTCAAGGAAAATAAATAACTCAGTTTAGGTTGATGGGTGAAATCAAACAGTTCGTTTGGGATGCAAATTGCCTGCATAACTGCCTGTTTCTCTCGAAATAAATAATTTTCATAAACATAAATATCCAGTTATTCAAAGGACTATTTTATGTCTACTCAACACTCACACAATGAGCCCTATACAATTAAAAGTGCCTCACATAACTCATTCTCCTCAAACAGCAACCTGACCCTAATCAATACATTCATGTTGCTCCTATATCACTACTACAACTGTGGGAAAAAGAGATGACACTTACAACGATCATTTTAGTAAACAAACGACACTATATATGTGTTGGCATTCTTATAATTAATTGTCATTGATATGAAATGAGAGAACCACTTTTCGCGTCGGTTATGAAAAATAACCGACGCTAAATGTTAAAAATGGGTCCCACATTTCCTAGTCATAGATTGTTGACTAGATTTTTGCGTCAGATTTTCAAAGAAAACAGACGCGAAAATATTTATTATAGCATCTGTTCACTGACTTTGCGTGTCGGTTCTGCAAAATAGACGCGACAACTCAGTCAACTTTTCGCATCGGTTCTAACAGGCATCGGTTCTAACAAAACCGACGCTAAAAGTCGGTTTACATAGCCCCAACCCCTGAGCTCAGTACACACACTAAAAGTCAGTTTACATAGACCGACGCTTATATTATCCTTTCTCCCCCCCCCCCAACCCCACCCCCGGAGCCGCCCTCTTCCTTTCCGACGTCGAGGCCCTCGCCTCCCTTGAGGTCGTACCCGCCTCTCTCCGACCATGAACCCTTCTCCCTTTCTCTCCGACCATGAACTCTTGTAGTGTCCTCATCAACAAGATAGCATTCAGTGCAAATATTACGTTATGCGAATGATGCGGGATATTATCCACTTTCGATTAAATGTTATTCCAACTGAGATATAATTTTCTGTGTTCGAGTTTTTTAGTATTAAATTTAACAAAAATATTTTAATATGTTTGCACTTCAATTCTAAAAAAACATATACGAAATATGAAATTAATGAAATTCAGGAGCGGACAAATATTTGTTTAAATCATTTTAATAGTAAGTATTTTTTAATACTTTAGTTCTATATCATTTAAGTCGGATACTTGTAATAATAAAGGTTTTCATTCTAGTTACAGATTAAATCTCAATAGGAAAAGCACAAATAGTGTTGTAATACAAGCTTCAGCGTAGTACAAAAGTTGTATATATATGCCAAGTAAAACTAGCTTCACTCTCATTTTGGTGCATGTTCATTTTTGTGCATGTTGTTTTACTATTGGATTCACGGTTCAAAGACTCGGCCAAGTCGGATACGAGTCGGCCGAGTCGTATCCGTCTCGGCGGGTGCCGAGACGAGACGAGTCCGAGACCCGATTCGAAGGATCCACTCAGAAATGACCGAATCGGTCTTGACTCGGAGTTGACTCGGCTGAATCGACCGAGTCACAAAACGACTCGGCCGATTCGGCCAAGTCAGCTCCAGGTCAAGGCCGATTCGATAAAAAAAAACCCAAACTTACCTGGGATCTAGGACTCTCCCGCCTTCGCCACATGTCCGCTTGCCGTCGCCTGCCCGTCGCCGAGAGAGAGAGAGA
The DNA here is from genome assembly GCA_038442645.1 of Agave tequilana. NCBI lineage: Eukaryota > Viridiplantae > Streptophyta > Magnoliopsida > Asparagales > Asparagaceae > Agave > Agave tequilana. The sequence goes on along the minus strand of JAVJIF010010213.1, from coordinate 115,916 downwards.
GGGAGAGAGAGAGACAGAGAGAGGAGAGAGGAGACGAGAGGGGGAGACGAGAGAGAGGGAGAGACGAGAGGGAGAGGGAGAGGGAGAGAGCCAGAGGGGGAGAGAGAGTAGAGAGAAGGGAGAGGAAGAGACGAGAGAGAGGGACAGAGAGCCAGAGGGAGGGAGAGATTGGGTGATCTTACCCGATCTCTCTCCTTTATCCTTTTTTTGTTTTTTTAATTTTTGAGTTTTTTATATTTACCCCCCTCAAATCTTTTATATTCTGATTTTACTCCCAAATCATCATATTCCCCAATTACCCTCTCAAATAAATTTGTTTTGGACATGTGATACATGAATTTGATGTCTACATTTTTATGATTTGTCATGATTTTTTCATAATTTTTTTGAGCTTTTTATGTAGCATTTTGCGCATATCGTCCGAGTCTGATCCGAGTCGCCGAGATCGATCCGTCTCAGTACCGGCCGAGTCGACGGCCGAGACCGCGACTTTGAACCATGATTGGATTTGTATTCGGGATATATATATAGAGAGAGATAGACTTGTGTAGCTCCGGAAGGATTCAGGAGGATTCGAGCCCGAATCCTTCCCACTCAAATACAAACATGCATCATCCAAATATAAGATCTATTCCGTTGAAGTTTATCTATATTATTTAAAGTATCTATAAACCAAAAATCACGTATTTTAAATATTTTTTACTCATGAATCAAGTAGGAGAAAAACGGACGGCTTAAATAGTAAGTTGGTTAGTTAAACGGTGTAGAACATTTGAAACCTAACAAAAATTGGTTTGTAGGGGTTTTTAAATATTAAGATCATGATCAAATGGCCAGGTTGAGAATTTGTATGTCTAAAGACATAAATCTAACCAACTTACTACTTTCGTCCGTCCATACTGCGCCGCTTAATGGATGGGCAAAAAGTATTCAAAATACTTGATTTTTTAGTTTTAGTTACTTTAAATAATATAGATCAACTTTAATGGAATAGATCTTGCATTTAAATGTCAGATATTGGCATTTGAGTGGGAAAAGTTCGGGCTCGAATCCTTCTGGAACTACACAAGTTCTCTCTCTCTCTCTCTCTCTCTCTCTCTCTCTCTCTATATATATATATATATATATATATATATATATATGAATGTGTATTATGATATATATTTGCATGTATTGAATGAATTTTACATGTTGGATATGTGTTTTTGATGAGATATGTGTTTCTAGTGAATGTACAAGTCGGATATGTGTTTCTGATGTGTAAACTATTTGATTGTATGTACAGGAAATTTCTGTAATTTTTAAAATTAATTAAAAAAAAACTTACCTTTCGTGCAATTCCATTAAGAACCACCGCGAAAGTCGCTTTCGAGTCGGTTCTTAATGGAACCGACGCGACGCGAAAGGTTTAGCCTTTCGTGTCGGTTCTTTATAGAATCGACGAGAAACAACCGACTCTTCACGTCTCCTGGATACGCGTCGGTTATACAACCGATGTTGTTTCCGTTTCGCGTCATATTTAATCCGACGCGAAATCCCCTTTCTTTAGTAGTGTAGATTGACCTTGATAACCACATCAACTTTAAGAACAAGCATGAGCTTTAATAATCTATAAGTAATCATTTGTAGACCACCAACCAGAAGCATAGCTTAAAGCGTTCAACAGAAAGCTTGGCACAGCTCATAAACGAAAGCTAAATAGCCTAGTGTAAATAGGCACGCATTGAATGGAGCTCCAGGTTAGGACAGAAAAGTGACAGAAAGGTAATTAAACAATTCAATGCAATATCTTGCAAAAAAAAAAGGAGGTTGATATAATAAGATTTATATTTAGAATTGCAAAAATTTCAGCTCATGAAATTTAAACTGCTGTTAGGATGTTTTTCAATCTTAACCTCTATTGAATGGTTGAGCTCTTTGTGACTTTGTGCCTTACCTATTTGCCTTTTACTTGTTGGGGCAGTTGGTACGATATTATTCTTTTATATATTAATAGAGTTGAGGAACAAAAAATTGAATATTAGGAACTTTTAGAAGGAAATATTGCTAGAGGCTAAAGATATCAGAAAGTACCCAAGCCATTTCCAGAAATGACAGGATCTGCGCCTTTTCTTATTTCTGGTGAATGAGAAAAAAGGTCAGATAAATGTGACACAGAAATATTATGGTAATGGCAGAAGCTGAAGAAACATACAGTGGTATTAATGGATCTGGATTTGTTCCCACGAAGTCATGGACCCTGTCAAAATAACAAATAAAGTCATTGTCAAGAACTGATCATTCTCAAACAATCCATTGAAAGAGTAATACGAGTTCTTTCCATTGTCAGACCTAACAGTTTAAAGATTCTACCAGTTAATACAAAGTAGAATGTTCATCGATCATCCATCAAACTCAAACTAGCTGCCATCCTTAATCAACTAATTGCTGAAGACTTGGTTTGTAGCTCAATAGGTTACTCAACCATAATAGAAAGCTTGTATGACAAATCGATTGATTTTCCATATTGTCACAAGCTAGTTACTGATTTTCCAATCTAGTTTTTCTGTATTTTAGTGTTTGTGAGTATAAGATCACATTTGTGTTGTAACAACCACTATACCTTAACCAAACAATCTTGGAAATGTCTTGCATTCAACCCCATGATAGAGATTAATCATTTTGATAATAAAGTACCGGAGGTCCATGTCGAAGGGAACTAGGTAGTAACCCAAATCAGCATATAGATATGAATATTGATGCATAATTGCAAATCAGAGTAAACAAATGTCTATAATTATGATGGATCCTAAATTAAAACATAGTTTATTTGAAACAGATCTTCTGAAGATTTGGGTGAATCCTTTGAGATATGAATGGTTATCTAAATATTTAATTCCCAAATCAGGTTAGGACTATTGGGAAACTATGTATATATTGTGCCCAAGGTTATGTGAAGATGTTTTGGCAACGCCTAAGCCCATGAACCTCCTCTCTTTTGATGTGTGGTGACTAGTAGATTAATGGTGGTTCTTTATTAGTGCTTGGGTGAGCTACCTTTTTACAAGGAGATTCAGAGATGGAGTTCCACGCTGGAAACAACCTTGCTGAATGGGGGTGATACCATTCTCGATAGGTGATTGTAGAAGGTTTTCTTCATTGCAAATACTCTCTTAGTCTCTTATAAAGCCACGACTAGAAAGGGGTTGCTTGTATTGGTGTAAGTTTTGCATTTTTTTTTTTTGTTGGGGGGGGGGGGGGGGGGGGGGGGTTGATTTCTTTTGGTCCTTTTGTATTAGAGAGATTTGGTAAGAAATCAATGGTATGCCTTTATGATTTGTCATATTATCTCTACGAGTAGGATCTTGGTCTCTCTCTCACACACACACACATCCTAGTGCCTCATTAGTTCACACACAAATGTGATCTATTTCTTTTCATGAACTCCGTTATACTTTTTCTTTTCAATAGTGACACACACACACAGAGAACCTATTTTCTTATAAATTCACATGCGGGCGCGCGCTACGCTTAACCTATTTCTTTACATGAATTATGATAAAATTCATGTGTTTGATATAGTTGTTTGACCTAGTGAAACCTATGTTCATATCAAGCAAATCAAAGTCGCTATACTTTAAAATTCCTAGAGAAATTTTTACTTGACTACTAACTAATATATTCATCAAAGGTGATACCGACTGCAGATTTGCAGCAAGGAAGGAGCAAACAGTAAACTATTGTTACTATTGTGTGGGAAGTTTTAACACTCAAGAAAACCAAGAAATGAACAGAGAGAAAATCATAGGCATGCTTATTTTCCATTGGCTGTTATAACTTTTAATATTAGGTCATTGGTTGTAAACTCCACGTTTCCCTCAAAAAACAAACGCTACTCGCGAGTTCACAATAGGAGAAGGTAGAAAACTACAAAATTCATAAAATAACTACATCAAGAATCATACTCTTTGCAGCATCTGGAAACTGGTTGAAGCCCTTCCAATGATTGCATTTCCTCCTGCTTAACATAAAAATTTCAAGAGATTTCAGTCAATTAGCAAAAAGATTATAAACTAATAAGAATGAGATTTCAGTCAGTTCCTCTTGCTGTTAAATCCAAAGGAGGATTGCAAAATTCAAATGATTTAACCGGAACAAGCAGTATCCAACAAGAAAACAAAAAGAATAAGGTGAAATACCCCTTCCAACTTTCACCAACATTGTACTAAACTACCTCCAACCAAGAAATGCAATATATGACACATCTTTCAGTTGAAACTTACAGCCATATTCTGCTAAAGGGCAAAGTTAAATAATAAAATGTCAGTTTGAACCCTTTATTCTCCTGTCTTCTTCTTTCTCCTTCCAAATCCACCACATCTCTCTCCCCCTGCCTCTATCCTATTCCCTCATCCCTTTTCTTCCTACTTCAAAAAACCCATTGTCTTTGACCGTACCACCATCACCCTCTTTCCTGCCTGTTGCCCCTCCCTTTCTCTTCTATCTTCCTCCTTCCATCTTTCTCCTTTTCATTCCTCCAGTGGCGAAATTCTGCTATATGCGAGAGGCATGCGGACATATATCATAAAGATACCTAATGACATCTTAATTTTAAACTGCTAAACTTGAAACAGAAAATTGACCAACTGAAAATCAGGATCCCAAAATGCAATTTCAATCTGGCCAAGTACAAGAATGCTGCTTGAGATTGAATTTGGCTGATATTACAAGAAAATGTCCAGCAAAATGGCATATATCAGGTAATTTTGAAGCAATTTTCTGTGGCATCCATCTGCAAATCCACTGGTTAGCCTAAACCCTCAATTTAAAGACATTCTAACTGATTTAAATCAGTTAAGGATAGGAAATCATAATTTAAGGCTAAGATATCGGCTAACAGATTGAGCACCCATCCGTTCACCTCATTATGAACTGATTCTTGCAAATTAAGTCCAGTAAGAAAAATTAAAAATGAACAGCTTTGTTTTGAACCTTCATCTTTGAGTAAGATAGCTTCATGTGCTTAATCTTGAATGTTCTTTGCTTCAATCCTTGTTCTTTGCTTCAAAGCCCTACTTATTGGCACTTATGAATTGTTCATAATTGCTATATACAAGTATTTATTATCCCTATCTCTTAGCACTTAACTACTTGATTAGCAACGTAACTGGGTGGTTATCATCAAAATGTTGATTATTTACACCAAGAAAAAAAATCCTTTTTACCTAATGTGTATTCCACTCATCAAAATCCCAAGTTCCATCTAGATGGAACTTTAGTGACAATCTTTAGATATTTTAAAAAAGGTGGAACCAGGTTCCTTTCCACATCTGTTCTCATCTTCACTTGCATTCACTTGCCAGAGAAGCTATTTGCTGCAGCTTATAGAAGGTGATGGAATATTTTATAAAATGGAGGTCGTTGGTTTTATGCGTGCCCCTCTCTTATTCATGATTTCCTTTAGGGCATGTTTGTTTGGTGAAAAATCGCCAAAAAAACGAAATTTTTCTCGGAAATCTGGACGCCCACGGGGTTTTTGCTGAAAAAAGCCCAGATAACTTTGGCAGTTTTCCACTCTGTTTTCCTCTCAAAACTAGAGGCAGCCCAATTTTCCCGAGAGAGACCTCACAGCAATCAGTTTTCTCTGGGCCAATTTCTCAGCCAAACAGGCCCCTTAGTTAGGAAGTTTAGAAGAGACCTGACGTTGTCAGGTCAACAACCAATGGTAAAACTTTATCAAATCTTTGTGGTAAACTCACTCTTACGCTATAGCCGACCCGGTCTAGATGGGAAAAGGCTTAGATGATGATGAGGATGGCAAGCCCCTCAATTAACTTTTAAGCATTAAAAATCATCACAAGCTCAAGTGCTCTCCGAACAGTCCAAGTTCCTCTTCAATAATATAAATTATCTCACTAACTAAACTTTAAATCAACCGTTTTGAGAACAACATTCCATTCATGACTGGATAAAATCCAAAAATAAAAAATAAAAAATAAAAAAATGGCACCTCCCTTGGATAATGCGAGGGAAAAGGGAAGAAAAACATCAAATTCTCAAGTGATCTGACTATAAGCTCGTAAGAATTTACACCCAACAAAAAAAATTACACTCCACGGAACCGTTCATTTGAGACATAATCTAAAATTACAACACCAAAGAAAGAGAAAGAAGACAAATTAAAACCTAAACAAGCCTACCACTTCCTGCGGGAAAAATCTAAGTTGTTTCTTAAACTCCAGTAATCGGGAGAGAGACTTAACCAAACAACAACTGATTGTACCCCTGAAATCATCCTTTTAGCATGAAAAGAACGAATTTTACTGACGAATTAATCCAGAAAAACAAAGTACATATCTCTAACAACAGAGCTAGAGATAGAGAGAGATTACCTCAAGAAATCCGACCTCACGATTCAAGATCTGAACCTCGAGCTGCAGCCTCCGGCGGCCGCAGAAGTCGGGGTACTTGGGCGGCGAGCGAGGTGCGGGGGCCACCGTCTCACCGTCGGCGGCGGCCATAAATAAAAGAAAGCCCTCTCCTCTACTCTATTAAACTAGTTCGAGCGGTAAGCTTACCACTCGAAGCAGCAAAATAACAATCAAAATAGAAAAGGAGAGGAAGAAGAAGAGGAAGAGGGAAGAAGATTTTTAAGGAGGCGGAGGATGATGAAGAGGTGGGAAAGAGGGAGAGAGATATGGTGACCGCCCATCCCTCCTGTGTCTGAGCAGCGGCCCCCATTTCCCACCCAAAGACCTGCAGGCGTTCTTATTGTCCGATCTCATCTCTCTCTCTCTCTCTCTCTCTCTCTCTCTCTGTGCTGCTGATGCTGCTGCCCGCAATCAATAATAATCAGTGTCTCAGACAGTGCAATAACAGAGAGAGAGAGAGAGAGAGAGAGAGAGAGAGATTGAAATTTAAGAAAGTATAATAAAAATAGAAATAGGAAAAAAAATGAAATTAGAGAATTTGAGAAAAGAAAGAGGCTGGAGGTACCGTTGCTGGCTTCAGGAATCAGCTGCTCTCTCTCTCCCCCCCTCTCTCTCTCTGTCAGTGCGTCTCTGACTGGTGTGTTGGATTGCAGAGGGGCGAGAGAGAGCGACGTACCGCAGTCCGCACGTGACGTCCACGATCGCGTGGGGCCGACGGGGGTTCAGATAGGGCTTCGAGTTTGTGGGTTTTACGCTGTTTGCCACTATGGAAGGGTGCAATCGGATGCGGATAGCCACGCGAATTCAAATGTTTTTTTTTTTTTTTTCTCATCCGACGAATTCGAATGCGGATTCGGATAATCCGCTATCGGATACGGATGCAGATGGAGTTCTCCAATTCATATTCAGGTATATGCTACTATATCGGGTCGGAGAGTATATCTGCAAGTATATTTGGATTCAGTACAAGGCATACTCAAATTAGGATTGTGAGCTCTAAGTTTCGCGTCAGAGAGGGTGTTGCCCAGATACTAAACAGATCCTAAGTAGTAATCCAACCTGGCTCGACTTAGGGGTTTTAGAACTAGGGTTTCTTACCAAAGGTCGTCCTTTTGCAATTCAATTTTCCTTTTTTCATATTCTTCTCATTCGTTTAAGGTTCCAAAATACCAAAAAATGGGGGTCGATATACTCTCTGATTCCCGACATCAAGGATGAGGACCTCTCGAAGATCGAGATCAATAAGGAGTTCGCCCGTCGATTCGAGCACAACAAGAAATGCGAGGAGCTCCGGAGGTGAGGGGAACTCAAGAAGAAGGGGTTATCAGCTCCGACGACGATAAGTCTGAAGACAATGAAGACCTCGTCAAGCCCGTGAAGAGGAGAGGATGGCTCAGGCTGAGTTCGAGAGGAGGAAGAAGTTAATTTGAAGAATTTGAAGGAGGAGATTCAGGAGAAGTTGGAGAAGTTTCGGGCAATTGCCAGGATAGGTATCTGATATGTATCTGATCTCTTTCTGCCCCTCTCTTCCTCAACCTCTCTCTGCTCTCTCTATCCCTCAATGTATCAACTCTCTCCCCCTCGGTATTTTTGCTCTCTCCCCCTCAGCACCTCTGCTCTCTCTTCCTCAGTCTATCGGTCTTTCTCCTCCCTCTGTTCTCTTAGGCTTTCTCCCCCCCACCCCTCTCAATTTTAATTATTCATTTAATCAATTTGTTGATTTTCTTTTTAAAAATTAGTAACAACAATAGCAAGAACCGACAGAAGCAGCGGCAGCGACGATGGGAAGCAACAAACAGGAACCGACAGCAGTAACAACAACGTGGTATGTATTGATTTTGTATATCATTTGATTAATAGTATCATAGTATATATTATATTTTATATTATTGTAGATGAGATAAAAAGTAATAGAAGTGTATCGTTTAGTTTGTTCGTAACCGTATTCGATTAGTATTCGCTTTTGCATATCCGATTAATATTCGCATCCGATCTGCTAATATCCAATTCATATCTGATATTCCATTTAGGCGAATATGGATATCACTTTTTTCTCATCTACCAATATTCATATTCCTATCCGTATCCGAAGGTTGGGTGCGGATATGAATATAATAAATGCAATATATGATCTGTATCCTATCCGATTGCACCCCTAGTAAGTTGTTTTCAAAATGATTTGCGTGGAGATTGGGTGCATCTCCGTATAAGTAACAATGGCAAAGTTTTTATTCCAAAAAAGAAAAAAAAGAAGTTAGTGGCAAAAAATAAGGAAACTAATGAGTAGAAAAAAGTGAATAATAAATCGCAAACAATACAAAATAATTCATCTCATATTGGCGAAGACCAAAAATTTCGCGCTACATTGGTGAATTATTCAAATCTTCGAAAAAATAGCTAATAATTCGTAAACATTCGTGACTCACTCAAGAAAAATTCGAGAAGTATTTGTGAAAAGCTCATAATGATTCGGAAATTGTTTGGGGAAAGTCCTTGAAATATTCTGAAATTTTTTGGGTATAATTCGTGAAATTCCGCCAATAAATTTGCCAAACGAATCAATAATTCGCTGGTTATTTTTTAGGAAATAGTTCGTGAGTAAAATAGCGAAATTCACAAATAATTCGTGAATAGCAATACGTAGGAATATTGATGTATTTTATCCCCCCAAAAAGCAACATTTTTTGCATCCAGATCACGTGACATATCAATCAAAGAGTTGTCTACAGTAGCATTCTCTAAAGGTTTATTTAGGGCCTGTTTGTTTCGTTGCAAAACGTCGCAAGTCGTAAGTAGTAAAATGAGAATGGAAAAAGTGAACTGTAGCAGAGAAAATATATTGTGTTTTACGGTGTTTGGTTGATAAAGTGAAGTGTAAATGGAAAAGTATATTGTGTTTTACGGTGTTTGGTTGATAAAGGGCCTGTTTGTTTCGTTGCAAAACGTCGCAAGTCGTAAGTCGTAAAATGAGAATGAAAAAAGTGAACTGTAGCAGAGAAAATATATTGTGTTTTACGGTGTTTGGTTGATAAAGTGAAGTGTAAATGGAAAAGTATATTGTGTTTTACGGTGTTTGGTTGATAAAGTGAAAGTGTAAATGGTAAAGTATATCGTGTTTTACGGTGTTTGGTTGGTAATGTAAAAGTGTAAGTGGAAAAGTTGACCACAAAATTAACTGCAGCAGTGATTTAAATATTATAAATACTATTAAATTAAATCTACTATTGCAAATTAAATTGTATTAATAAATTTGAGATAAAAAATTAATAATCATAATATTTTATTTATAACAATAATATTAATAAAATATTAGTATAAATAGTAAAATATTACTAAAATATTAACTAAATAAATAATATAAAATTTAAAAAAATCTAAAGAACATTAATAAAATTTTAAGAATACTAATAAAATATAAATATTAAAAAATGTTACAACAATAATAAAATATAGTTATAATATTATAATATTAAAAATGCTTGAAAATTATTATAATATAAATTTTATTATAATATTATTGTAATATAAAATTAATAAAGTAAAATATAATTATAATTTAATAATAAATTATCATTATAGTATTATTATACTGAATTATTATTACAATATTAACATAATAAAATATTAATATAATAATAAAATATATTATGATATTAATAAAGTAATTTTTTATATTAAAAATAAATAATTAAATATATAGTAATTTTATGTTAAAGTATAATACCGTTATATTAATAAAATATTAACTATAAATAAAATAATAAAAAATGGAATAAGTATTAATAAAATAATAAAATATTAAATAAAAATATTAAATTAAAATAGTAAAATATTAAATATTAAAACAATAAAAAGTTAAAGATTAAAAATATAAAATAATTAAATAATTAAATAAAAAATTGAACACTATTAAAATATTAAATATTTAATAATATTTAATTATATATTGATTATCAAGTAACTGTTTTGAACTGTAAGTATACTACAAGTGACAGTTACATGACCACAAAATTAACTGTAGCAACTGCAAGTGGGAAAATATGAGTGTAAAAGTGAGATTTACATGACCACAAATTTAACTGTAGTAACTGCAAGTGGGAAAAGAAGAGTTGCAAAAGTGTTTTGCATTTTGCATTTTGCAAACGAAACCAAACAACTTTAAATGTAAAGTTGCAAAACTTTTTGCATTTTGCAAACGTTTTGCAACTTACCAAAGTTGCTACAAGTAGGCGGCAAAGTGACTGCAAATCATAAGTGAGATTTGCAAAATTATTTTGCATTTGCAAGTTAGTTTTGTATAAGTTTTCAAATGTTTGATTGGTAGTGTGAAATTGTAAGTGGAGAAAATATATTATCTTTTACTGTATTTGTTTAGTAATATAAAAGTGCGAGCGGAAAAGTATATTGTCATTTACGATACTTGATTGTGAGCTCACAAGTGAGATTTGCAAGTGAGTTACAAATAGACCACAAAATTAATTGTTTGGATCTGCAAGTACATCAAAAAATAAAACTTTAATCTAATAATTAAAAATATTAATATAATAATAACAAAATGTCAATCTAGTAATTTAAAAAATAATCTTATAATTTTAAAAATATTAAATGTTATTTAGTTTAATAAAAATTAAATATAGTCTAATATTTAATTATATTACATATATTAAACTAATATTAAATCTTAAATATTACAATCTAATATTAAATAATGTTAAATTAATAACTAAAAAATAATCTAATAAAATAATCTAATAATTAAGATTAATATAATAATTTAAAAATATTAATCTATTAATAAAAATTAATCTAATAATAAAAAATTAAAACACTATTAAAAACATTAATCTAGTAGTAAAAAAAAGGATTAATTTAATAGTAAAAAATCAATCTAATAATTAAATTTTATTAATTAAAACATTAATCTAAAAAATAATTAATCAAATAATTTAAAAATTAATCTAATAATAAAAAATTTAATCTAATTTATAAATATTAATTTAATAATAAAAAATGAATCTAATAAAAATGATTAATCTAATAATAAAAATTAATCTAATTAAAAAATAATCTAATAATTAAAAGATATTAATCTATTAATAAAATAATATTGCAAATGAGTCTGCAGGTAGGCTTTGTATGTAGTCTTGCAAGTGGGTCACAAAATTAACTGTTTGGGCCATGGGTTTGCAAGTGTGTCGCAAAATTAACGGTTTGGGTTTACAAGTGCATTTGGGTTTGCAAGTGGACCTTATAAATGCTATGGGTTTGCAAGTGGACCACAAAATTAACTGTTTGCAAATGCAATTGCAAATGAGTTTGCAAATGGACGACAAAATTAACTATTTTGACTGCAAGTGAAATTTTTTTTGCAACAAAATTAACTATTAAGACTACAAATGGAATGAGTACAAGCAGGACTATGCACCCCACTTGCTGCCTAATTGGCATTTTGGAAGAGGGGGGAGGAGAAGAAGAAGATATTTCAGCGATCAGACATTTGATGTGAGGAAGGAAAAAAAGAGGGAACGAGGGGAAGGAGAATAAGAGAGAGAAAAAGAGAGGGGATTAGAAAATTATTTTTCAATGCTACATTGCCGAGCTCCAGGTCTCTTCGAGACGATTTTGGGTGGAAGAAAATTTAAGAAGAGAGGGGCTTTGATCCATGCACCGATCATTTCTTCTTGCTTCTCTCCTTCCTCTTTCTCGGCAAGCCAAACACCAGAGGTCAAAAGAGAGGCCGATTCCTTTCTTCTCTTCTTGCCGAAGTGCAGGTGGAACCAGCTTGATGCCCAATCTATTTGGGCTGGTTGACTGGATCACGAGTCAGGAGTCATGAAGCTTGTTTCTTTTGACGGGACAACAGTGGAGGATGGACCATGGAATCAACCATCCCACATGCAGTAATTTCTTTCAAGAAAATGGCAACAAATTATCAAGGATCAATCATGCAAGCAGCCCTGCACATTTTTGTCAGTAGAGCATGCATGAATGACAGCAACAGCCAAGAGAGTTGGCATAATTCTCGAGGCTGCTATTGAGAGGCCAGTATTCCTCTCTTTCCATGTCTTTGAGAAGTGAGAGGGTTACCTTTCAAATTGATCCAAATAAGAAACGAAAATGCGAGACCATCACATTTTTGGGAGGGAAACCGGGGACGTGATGAGATGAGAAGGACTGACATTTGTGTTTCTTCTTGAAATCCAGACCCGCCCGGCCATTTGCGGGGCTCCGAGATCCAACGGCATCGAGATAGGGCCCCACCGAGAAATACGGAACCCAGAGTGGGGGGGCAAACTGGGAAGAAACCAAAGCAATCACTGTCAAAATCAAGGGGGACCCACCTTGACGTCGACCGATCCACGCGTGGGGTCATCCTCGATGAGCGAGCCCCGCCAAAAGTCGACGCTGACGTATGAGCCCCGCTATGGGGCGCCGTGCAACGTACAGCAGTGATACGCCTTCTAGGACTCGACACGTGTACCCGTGCACGTGGCCCTGTCGCTCCCAGTTAATTAAAAAGTTCACGCTTACACTTTTTACTGTTTTTACAAGGTATACCCTTTTCCCCCGCTGATTAATATCAAGTGATCATAATTTATTTTATTTTATGCATCCTTAAATTTTTTTATAAATATTATTTTTTATCTTATCATCAATTAAATTTAATTTATTTATTTAATTCTTCAAATTAAACCTGTTGATATTTTCTAATCTGTATTTCCTTTTTAGCATGCTTCATTAACCCTTTTTGTCTCATTATCAACAAAACCTCATCCGTCTCTTCGAAGCAAATAGTGGGTATTACAGAGGATGTTCTCATCACAAAACCCCCCGCCCTCTCCCCTATAGATTTGATCGTATGATCGAGATATGCATTACAATAAAATGAGATTTTTTTGTAATATATATGAGATTACGAGACTATTCAATAATATGGATTGCCATTTTTCATTAATTGCTGATTTTTTTCTATTTTACTGGCATTTGGTGATGTAATTAGTAACTCATTATCCTTTTTCTTTGTCATTTATCGGCTAAACAAGTACTCTTGTGTTTTAGGAAACGTAACACAACTTCAAACATGTGTGTTTTATTCAAAAGATCCTTGGATAAATCAATCTACACTAGTGAACAGCTCAATTTCTTCAATTTGTATGGTTAGGCCTGAGAAAAAGTAATTTTTTTTTTTCTAATTTTAGTTTCAAAGAGGGGAAAAAAACTCGAATCTGGTGATATCTTCATAAAGGCATGCTAGGGATAACTAACGCATAAATATACCGAGCACAAAGTCGAGAGTTCTGCTTTCAAGTCTGATCTTTGAGCTTAAAACTGACCAAAATTGAAGCACCCTTTCGCGTGGCTATGAGTGTAAAAGAAATAAGCTCAACTTCTTAACCCAGTATGACATGTTCAAGCCGAATTTAGTTTCAGGCTGTTGGAATCCAATCAACAGAGAACAGCAACACATCAGAGAATAATTGTTAATTGCATGAACAAGCAAACAAAGAGAAAAAAGCGAGAACACACAAATTTAATAAGGTTCGACAATTTCCTACGTCCTTGGGGCAGAAGGGGAGGATACAATTCATGAGGACAATACCCCTCTATATATATAGCCAAAGAATCCCTGAAGAAAAAGAAACCAACAGATATGAAATCAGATCAGAAATGAAGTCAGAATCATAATAGGAAACTGCGAAGACCCGACTTGCGGTCGACCGGGCGGTCGATCGCGCTTGGTGCAGTGTCAAGTTGACTGCGCTCTGTGCAGTCGACCGGGTGCTAGTTTTGCCTTCTGGTTGGTCGAACGAGCCTGTATTTGCTTAGCAGCTCCTCTGGGCAGTCGACCGCTATGCTATTTTCTTCTCGTGCACACTTTTGTGCATGGCCGGTCGACCGACCCTCCTGCGTCTGTCTTCTACCTTATATCGTTGAACTCTAATCTCTGCGCTATTTCTCCGATAAGTTAAAAAAACTCTACCAATAAGATTTTACACTCTCTCCTCACAATTCTCCACCTCGGAGAAGATTTCTCAAATCTGAACTGAATACAATATAGCACCATGTCCACTCATCGGGCTGTACCAATGTGATTGTTTACGCATCTCCTGCCCTGGGGATCAAGCCATCCATAATTCATCAAAATGAGCTCCACCGAGCTCATGCAACTGAAATCGAATCTGCAGTAACGAACCCAACTAGCTGAGTCATATGAACCTCTTTACCAATATCGTCATCGAGAATAGCAGCCTTCAGTTTGAGCTTGTCAGCTCACCAATTCGAGATTCACATTTTTTTCACCCACTTTCGTGAATTCAACTTAGTTCCTTTTGTTGCAATGAATTCAACCTCTTCAGTAACCATCACGGCTACATGATCTTCACTCGATATCACGGTGAGATCTCAACTGATACCAAACCAACTGGAGGTGGTGAAGTTGCAACGATCTCCACCCACTGTGATACATTCTTGGTCTTCAATCTCTCTACCTGCTGAGAGATGTTAGACTTCAATAATGAAGTCTCATTAAACGTGACATACTTGCTCAACACAATCTTCTTATTTTCGGGGTTCCATAGCTTGTAGTTTTTCATATTCCTCTTGATACCGAAAAACACAAACTTTTTTACTCACGGATTTAACTTTCATCTTTGGCCCTAAAGTAGGCCAGACATCCAAAGACCCGCAGTAAATCATAGTCCTGAGTAGCTCCACCGACCAAATATCCAATGGAGTTTTACTTTCTTTCGCAATCGACGGTGGTCTATTCATGAGATGGCTAGCATATTCCAAAGCCTCAGCCCAGAAAGACTTTTCCAATTGTACATTAGACAACAAGCACCAAATCTTCTCCAACAAATAACGATTCATCTCCTTAGCCACCCATGTTTACCAGTTTTGAAGTGAATATTAATCCCATTGTTCTGTCCAAATTGCAGGAATTGATCATTGAACTCCTCCACGTTATCGATTTGTAGCATCTTAATTTCCTCCCGTCTATTTCTCCATTATATTCTTCCATTTTTACCAACATATTTAGGACTTCAAATCTTTGTCTCATGGGTATACCCAACATTGCCTAGGTACATCATCAATAAACGAGACAAAGTACCGATGGCCTCCAAGTGATGTAGTCTTGGTAAGACCCAAATATTAACGTGAACAAAATCAAGAAGAACTTCTAAGCGGCGAGTTGAGGTGCTAAATGTCACTTTCGTCTTCTTGTTCAGAACATCATGTCCACCACTTCTTAATTTGCAGGTAGATACACCTTCCAATAATCTTTGATTTGCAAATACTTTCAAGGAGTTCAAACCAATTTGTCTGAGGCTCATCTGTCATAATCTGGTAGAGTCATCTTTCAAATATTTTGAAGCTATCAAATTTTCTGTAACTGCACTACTTCTCAAGTACTACAAGTTGTTGCGTCGAATGCCCTTCAGAACTACCAATGAGCCGCTGGACATCTTGAATACGCCTTCTCCAAGAGTCTGTCTTAGGCTCTGCGCTTTCAAAGCTCCAACCAAAACCAAATTCTTCTGCAATAAAGGTATATACCTCACATCTTTAAGGTCTCATATCATCCCATTAAATAATTTGATGCGAACTGTACCTACTCCTTCAATCTGGCATGTATGTCCATCTTTGAATGACACTAAACCTCCATCTAGTTTTTTAAAACTAGTAAATCACTCTCGCTTGGGACAAACGTGATAGGTAGCACCCGTATTCAAAATTCACTCAGATTCCTCTGAACAACATCCAATAGGGGCGATAGAAAGTGAATAACCAGATGAGTCAAAATCATTACCATACGTCTGTGTGATGTTGGCCTCTGATTTAGACTCTTTCTTTTTCGGCTTGATCTTTGAACAATCAATCTTCCAGTATCCCTCTTCTCTACAGAAAGCACACTGGTTCTTCTTCAAATCTTCACGATCATTAGTTTTTGACTTTCCAAACTCTCCCATACCTTTTATCTCTCTTGCAGTCATCGCCTCTATTGTTGTGCTTTTGAAAGAACATTGTTTGTCCTCCCTCCTGACTTCGTAATTCACAAAAGCACCCGACACATCACTATAGTTAAGTGTTTGTTTACCATTGCTCAAGGTTAGAACGAATGTCTCATACTCTTCATCAGGAAGAGAATTCAGAAGAATCACGACCTTGTCCTCTTCTTCCATTACCACATCCACATTAACTAGATCTGTAAGAAACTTCGTGTAGTTATTCATATGATCATCAATGGAGAGCTCTCCCTTCAACTGGAAGCGGTAATGCCTCCTCTTTAGACCAATCGAGTCTCGATGCTCTTCATCAGATACTTCTTTTTGATGATTTTTCAAATCTTCCTTGAAAAAGTTTCATACAACACACGATACTTTATGTCTTATGTCACACAAGACCTGATGACGCCACGCGGTGTCTGATTCATCTTGTCCCAATTTTTTCAAAATCTCCTCCGGCTTTTCTTCTAAACATAGAGAGTATTTGAAATTTGATGCGATCAGGGCATCCATCACCTCACATCTCCACATCTTGAAATTGTTCGTGTCGTCAAACTTCACGACATCAATATTATTGGCCCAAGGGCCCTTCACCTTAGTTTTGATGATGACTAACTTATAGAGTTAAGTTACTAATGATCTTGTGTTTAATAAGTTTCATATCTTGATTAAGATCTTAGTAGGTATTTAGCTTCAACAAAGTATTTAAAGTCAAGTTTTAGAGCGAACACGTGTTGATTCAAGAGCTCACGCTTCAAGATCGCATGTAGAACTCGGAAGGAGTCAAGATCTATGGATCATGTTTGGATCGAGTTGCCTTGAAGATAAAGATCGTCAAGAAGACTTTGGTTTAGCTTTGTTTAGTTTTCTTTAGATCTTGTGTAAAGATTGATTAGTCATGATATACTCAAGTACACACACATACACAGGCACAAGTTCAAAAGTTTTGATTTCAGTTTAAATGTTTTGGATTTTCAAGCATACATCTTTTCATTTTCATGAATAGATAGAATCAAAACAAGTTTATATGTATGTTGGATTTCATCCATATACATTATTGTTTCCATATTATCTAAAAACTTATTTTGATGCATATCTAGTCATGTGTTTAAGTTTTATTTCTTATCAAAACTTAGTTTGGGATTTATTATCAAAAATATAGATATATCATTTATATGTGTATTGGATTCTATCATACACACTATACTTCATATTTGGTTTAATATCATATTTTGTATTTGAACAAGTTTTGAAAAAATAGATTTTTCATTTCAAAGTTAGTTTTTGAAAAATACGATTTTTCGATTTAAGACTTAAATTCTATACCTCAAAAATAGTTCAAATTATTTGTAATATGTGTTGATTTTGATCACACATATTTGTACTTTAAATATTTATATGAATCTATTTTTGTGAATTTTATGGAGTTTTATGGGAATTTTTAGGTATTTAACAAGTTAGATTTTAGACCATAAAATGCCCGGTCTGAGCCTACTGGTGGTCGACCGAACCAGAGCTCGGTCTACCGATCGGTCGACTGATGTGCACAGAACGTGCACAAGGCCTTCGCCATCGGGTCGGTCGACCGCACGGTCGACCAATCCAGAGAGCTTGCTTTCTGGATCTGCCCCCGATCGACCGAGCGGTTGACCGACTAGAGAGGGTGCTCTCTGTTTCTGGCCCGGGTCGACCGGGCGGTCGACCGACAGTGAGAAAATTCTCAATGTGCCTTGGGGCGGTCAACCGGACAGTCGACCGGTAACCCTAATGGTCAGAAATTTAACCATTGGCCATTCGACCGGGCAGTTGACCGACAAGTCAATCCTGAGCTTTTCTGGATCCCAACAGCTATATTTTCAGACCCCTATAAATATGGGTCTTTGAGGCCTGTTTTCAACAAGAATTTCAAGAGCCAAATTTCTCATCTTTTCAAGTGTTTTCAGCAAGTTTTTAAAGAAGTTTTTGTGTGCCAAAATTCTCTATCTCCGTTTGTTTTCAAAGTTTTGAAAAATCAAAGAAAAATAAGTCTTTGGAAAATTTGTTTTGTTTTTTATCTTTCATATCTATCTAGAATTTTTTCCAAGTATTTTTTCTTTGAGATTTATTTTTCAAACACTTTGATTCTCACATTTGAGCTATTCAATTCTAAATCTATCTATAGGATCTTGTTTTGTGAGAAAAATTTATTTATGGTCTTTCAAGATCACCAAGAGATTGTTTATGATCTTAGTGATTAACAAGTTGTATTTTTCGCTTTGCTTTGTGCTTGGCCTAGTTCCCACCTCTTGCGTAAAGGTTTGTGTTGAGAGCAGGAGTTGTGTACTCCAGGTGTTAAGTTGTAATCCTCGGTAGAGGTCCCTTTGTGGAAGGTCATGCGTGGACATAGTGAAAATCTTTTTGTGTGAAGGCGGGAACGTAGAGCAGTGGCTCGAACCTCGAAACACATCTCGGTGTTTGTGTTTGATCTTCTATCTCTATCTCTCTCTCTCATCTCTCTTATATATTACATTGCTTTACTTCCTTATATTCATATACTTGATATAGTTTGTGTGTCCACACTTGCGTTGAATCAAGAGAGTTTTTAAAGCTCCTCAACTCTTAATTTAGAAGAATCTCGAGGAGTAGTTTCAGAGCCCTTTACGGGAAATTTGGACTCACTCTTGGTTACATATAGTGT
This sequence comes from Agave tequilana, assembly GCA_038442645.1. Classification (NCBI taxonomy): domain Eukaryota; kingdom Viridiplantae; phylum Streptophyta; class Magnoliopsida; order Asparagales; family Asparagaceae; genus Agave; species Agave tequilana. The sequence goes on along the minus strand of JAVJIF010010213.1, from coordinate 96,822 downwards.
GTTAGCAATTAAGTTTTTAATTCAGCATTGTTTTTAATTCTGCATTATTTATCTTTGTAGCATCCTATTCCCGGGATACGTACCCTGATACGTGTCCCAAAATTTTTCGACCGGACTGTCTCAGTCTTCTCTCAGTATTTGTTTTCGGTTGTGATTGTTTATGTTATTTGATGTCAGATCTGGATTCTCAAACCTAGAGTCAGCCATAAATCGGACCGGGAACCCGATACCAGCATTCTGCCTGATTTGACCTTTCTGGTAGTCTGATTTAACTGATTTCAGTTTCAAACACTGTTTTCCAATATTATAGATTTTCACGATTTTCTAGAATTTTTCTGAATTATTCTGTAAAATCTTTAAAACCGGTGTCGATTGGCATCGCCGACCGATTCCCAGATTTTTAGTTTTCAAACAAAATTGAATTTTTAGGAATGGCTTTCACATTACTTCTTAGAATTTTATTTTCTATCTAAACACATTTTTTGGATTTTTCTAAATTTATCAAAATTTGACCGATTCTAGTGTTGACCTGTATCGCAGGAAGATTTCAGGATTTTTAATTTAAAACTATATTGAATTTCTCAAATATAATTTTATCAGGCATCTTAAAATAATATTTACTATTTATGAGAATTTTTTTGGAACGTTTTTGAAATAGTCAAATTTTACCCTATTAAAATAATAATATTATTTACCATTCTTTTCTTTTCTTACTTTTTCCTTCTCTACTCCTCTACTTTATACTCCTAGGATATTCTATTAATTTTATTATATATTTATTATTTATTATTTATTTTCTTTTTCTTATTTTTTCCTTTTCCTTTCCTTTTCTTTCTTTTTCTTTTTTTCTTTTTCTCCTCCCTTACTTCTCCCATGCCCTGCACCCAACGACCCACTCCCTACTGCGGCTGCAAACAGCAGCACCCCGTCCATCACCCCCACTCCTTCTCCCATTCCCTCTCTCTCTTCTCCTTCTTTTAATCTCTTTTATTTCTTCCCTTCTCCTTCCTTTTCTTCTACATTTCATTTCTCCAAACCAACACCCTCTCTCTCTCCACCCACAACTGCCGACGTCTCCACCATCACCACCACCGCACCACCGCCACCTCGCTGGCACCACCTCCCCCAACTCCCCTCTCCTCTCCTCTCCTCCAACTTCCTTACCTTCAACCACCAACCCACCTTCTTCAATTTCAAAAAAATTCATCACTTTCTCTCCTCTTCTTCTCCAAAATTCACCACCAACTCTACTAATTCCTCCACTCCAACTACTCCACTATCATCTCCTCCTATAACAACCACCACAACCACCAACAACCACCGCAACCACCAACATCGCTATCAACAAACAACACCAACCACAACTCTAACAACCAAACTCCACCCCCACTCCACTCCTCCCCGGGCCAGGCGCGCCGCACCCACCACCTCCGGCAGCGCTGCCGCCTCCCGCGTCGCCGGAAGGTGGCCGGCCGCTAGCCACCCCTCCCCTCTCCTCCTTCTTTTCTTTCTTTCTTTCTTTCTTTTCTTCTTTCTTTCTTTTCCTTCTTTCCATATATATCCCTCCTTTTTACTTTCCCTAATTACCCTCCCCCTCATTTCCCTAATTACTCTACCATATCCAACACTCTCTCTCCCCCTCACTCTCACCTATAACTCTCTCTTTTTATCTCTCTCTCTCCTCTCATTATCTCTCTAATATTTATATTATATATATATATATATATATATATATATATATATATATATATATATATATATATATATATATATATATTATATATTATATGGGCGAGTAGCATGCTCGCACGTAGCGGACTTCCCAGATTTTTAACTCGGTACAATGTTCCGATTTTTTGGCGAGTGCTTTGTATTATGCTTAGTAACTGCTACCCTAGTGTTTATAATTTGATATATTGATATGTGGATATCTTATTACTACTATAACATGTCTAACAATTGCTACTGTAGTTTTTAGTACATGTTACCACGCTATACGAGTTAATATATGATGTTGTACTCTGTATTCATACCGACACTTGACGTGTTATACTTGACACGTGATATCTGACACCGATACTTGACACGTGATATCTGACACCGATACTTGACATGTTATACTTGACACGTGATATCTGACGCCGACACTTGACATGTTATACTTGACACCTGATCTTTGACACGTGATATCTGATACCGACGCTTGACATATTATACTTGACACACCGGCACTTGATATGTTATACTTGACACATGATCCACGATACTTGATATCTGACACTGGTACTTGATATGTCATACTTGACACATGATCCTGACACCTGATATATGACACATGCTAACACTCACTTGACACGCTTTCACATGGTACAAACACATGGACCTGATATTATGACACCTGATCGGATACTATTACCCCTGATACCTGTATTATATTGCATATTCATGACTATCACTTTACGGGGACTTGACGACGTGATTATTATATTGTTATCAGACAGTTGGTACTCCTGAACTCCTGTGCTCCTGAACTCCTGTATACTTGAACTCCTGAAATAGGGAAACTCCCGACATTATGCTCCTGATATTATACCCCTGTTGATCCCCATAATAGGATAACCACGGATATTAGATTTTTGTGAATACCCTGTGGACATTCTTATTAGACGATCTGTAATTATTAAACAACTTACACCGGGACGAAGGAAATTGATGGTTACCGATATAGCTTCTGTGTTTATGGTGGCCATACAAATGTTGTACAACTAATTCCTGAGATTCGACTTAAAGGCCACCAGGCGCTTCTGTGGGGTGTATTGGCTGCCCTACTCCCCTGCCTGCCTGCTGGGTGTGCCGTAATCCCCTAGGCATATTCCTGTGAGGAGTGATGACACTCTATTTCTGTTCGGGCGTATACTAAGTCCTACGGGCATATAGTAAGACTCGGTATCTAGCGGTACATTTTGGCTCAGTACCGGATACTCCTGAACTGTTGTCCCTGCTAAGCACGGGACCCATTCTAAAATGGTTTGTCGATCCCCATCAGTTTCTAATAACTAACCTCACTCGACTTGTATGCGGAGGTATATGGTATGGGCCATATACCGAAACATACAAATTGAACGAGTCTTAATAATAACTTGATAATTAACTTCATAAATTTTATTATCATTTCCATATTTACTATTTATTGTGGTTATTCTATGCTTCCTGATATGCGTACTTAACACTTGACCTGCTACACTTGCTTTTGTTCATGCCACATAAATCCTAATGTCATTTTTATATTTCACTATTTATTATGGTTATTCCATGCTTACGGATCTGAGTACATAATACTTGACCGATGCACTTGCTTTTGTTTATACTCGCCACTTGGTTTCTTTTTTCACTCGCTAGGTTGCCTATTAACAGCCTTAAATTTGCATGTTCAGATCTTACAGCTTGGACTGAGGTGGGCCCATCAGTTGAGGACCAGGCCTTCTTCGAGGAGCAGGCGGATCACTCGTAGCTTCATCCTATCTTTCCCCGCTCGCGAGATTCTCTTTGTCCTCGTGAGTTCTTACCTTTTGTACCATGTACAGTCTACTTTTGTACTTCCTGGTGCTGTAATATTTATGTAATATTATGTCACAGACTGTGATGACTGAGTACTTGTACTTTTGTGTTGGAATGTATATTATCATATATTTTTTGCACTCTGATTCCTGTAACGTATTGATGATTAGCGTACATACGTGAAAGAACCATCGCCTTGGGTATGTACGTCGTAATAGTGTCTCTGTATTCGTAGGATCGGGGCGCTACAGGTTGGTATCAGATTCTAGGCTCTCACACCTTCAGTACAGCCAGTCAGCAGATTATTGTTGGATTAATCTGCAACTGGGTCACACGAATTATTTCTATACATTCCAATCACAAGTACGAAGTTATCTATTCTTTCCTTGAAATCTATCCCATGATTTCTAAAATCTCATGCAGCTCTTTATTTCCGTCACCTTTTAAGCCAACTCAAATATGGATAGACGGGGGACACGTAACGGTCCTGGCACTTCCCGTGACGGCTTTAACTAGGAGAACGGCATGATGAGGATACTTCAGGGGACAATGAATAGCCAGTAGCAGCAAACAGAGCTCTTGTGTCAGGGATTATTGACTGCACCCCAGGAGCAGAGGCCGGGTACTGTATCAGATTTCAGGAGGTTGCAGCTGGCAGACTTTTCGGGCACTGAGAAGCCCTGGATGCAAAGCAGTGGCTGATTGACATGACCGATCTTCTGAAGGCGGTTAGATTTCCTAGTGAGAATCAGGTGGAAGTGGCCAAGATCCAGCTGAAAGATGTGGTAAGGACCTGATGGCTAGCCTAAGAGGTGAGGCTGGAGAAGCCCATCTCTTAGGACCAGTTCTCGAAGGGCTTCTATGAGAGATTTTTTTCCTACGACGGCTCAGAAGGAGATGGAAGAGCAGTTTATTAGGCTACAGCAGTGGAATCGATCGGTGGTTGAGTATGCAGCTAAATTCAGACTTAATCAGTTTGTACCATATATGGTGGCCGACGAGAAGAAGAGAGCTAGTAGGTTTCAGTAAGGATTGAGGGTGGATATCCAGATGTTACTTATACCCCATCAGCTAAAGACATATTCCTAAGTTCTTTCTATAGCTCGTGATGTGGAGCATGGATTGGAGAAGAAGAAAAGAAGTGAGCTACAGTACAAACCTATGAAATGTCAATTCCAGCAGGTGAACAGAGGAAATCCAGTCAGATCTATTGGTGTCCCAGTAGCCAAGTGTCCGTTTCTGCCTCCTCCTCAGTAGCTTGTGTGTGGATATTGTCAGAAGCCCGGACACAATCAATGTAACTGTCGTATAGCCAATGGGCTGTGTTTGACTTGCGGATCCGGTGACCACTCAATGGGTGATTGTCCATTTAAGAAGACATGGAATGCAGCTCCAGCACCACTAGCTATTCCAGCACGAATGGCACCACCAACACTCTAGCACTTTCAGCACCACCGATGAGGAGGAATCCAGGATCTATAGGCAGAGGAGTTCCACTTTCTCCCCAGCATCGAACTCTGGGTCAGGCTCAGAGGGGACCGAGGATTGGAGTAGGCCGCGGGAGAGGCCAGGCCTACAATTTGACAGCCGAGGAATCTGAGGCATCGGGAGAAATAGTGACAGGTACAATCTTGGTCCACTTAATTCCAGTCTTATCACTTTTTGACTCTGGTGTAACACCCGGATTATTAAAGCCTGAGTTAAAAATATTATTGGGTTAATAATATTTTCCTAGAATTATGCATGGATGTATATACTGCATGAAATGCTCGTATTAAATACTGGGTATTGGTATTCATACATGTTTTTGATTGTATTAAATAAATTGGAAAAAAAATAAAAGAAAAAGAATAAAAAAATAATATGAAATAGTATTGATTGATGAGGTATGGGATGTAATGGGAGTAGGTGGGAGTAGGTGGGGGAGAGAGAAATAAAAACACTTTTTCTCTCTCTCTCTCTCTCTCTCTCTCTCTTTCACTCCCGTTCACTCTCTCTCCCACTCTCATTCTCTCTCTCTCTCTCTCTCTCTAGCGCCGGCGAACCCCGACGCCGGAGGCGCGCCGGCCAGGCGGCGCAGCGCCGGAGGCCAGCCGGCGACGGGCCGGCGGTGGGGGGGGAGCAACGCACCCCACCCTTCTCTCTTTCTTTTCCACTTCTCTCTCTCGCGCGGGTTGACTGGACCGGCGCCGGAGCATCGCCGGAGCGACGCCGGAGCGGCGCCGGCGTCGAGGAGGCGGCCGCGCCACCGCGGGCTGGGCGGCGGCGGCCGCGGCGGCCGCAGGGAGCAGCAGCAGCGCGCGGCTGCTGCCGCTGCTGCCGCTGCGTATGGGGAAAACCCATATTGGGTTTCGGGTTTGGGTTTTAAAGTAAACCCGACCCGACCCGTTATATACCCATTCATTAATAAGGTAAAATTTCATTTAGGCCCAGTGAGATTAAATAATTACTTTGGGGCCCCTGAAAAATTACAAACAGCCCCCTGAATATTTTCAGTTATTACGTATCTAACCTTTTATATTGGTTTTGGTTTCCGGACGATATCTTGGCCATCCGAAGTCGGATTCGGACGATTCTTGAGCCGTTGTGATCGTGGAAACGAGAGCTACACATCTGGTATATCAGTATATGGTATTGGGTGTTCGAAATATATCGGTATACTCGGTGAGTGGAAATCCTAACTTAAAATCCTATTTTTCCCCAATTTAGAAATAATTGTTGTTGGGAAATTATTGATAATATGAATTCATTTGAACTAAGAGATTTCATCATTTATAGATGATTGTGACAGTTGTTGTGAAAGTGAATTAGTGTTATGGAACCCAAATTCAAATAGGGTATCCGAATAACGAATCACGGATGTGTTAAGTATATGTGTGTGAACATAACACGGGTATGATATCAAATTGTGATCTTGTTGTTTATAATTCATAAAGACATGATCGGTAAGTGCTTGAATATATATTAATATGAGTGAATATAGAAAATACCGTAGGAGTTATACGTTTGTGAGTTTCTGGACATGATGTATATGTTGCGAGTATTTATTAGAATTTAGAACCGAATAACTAAACACTGGGTTTCGATAGGAATTTTTAAGAGTAAATCTTCAGCTAATACCATCTACCTGTCTGTGAGGAATGTTGAAGTGACTTAATCTGGAAATCGTTAAGTGGGTAAAGTACCCCTGATTCCTTTAAACACTGTATTGCATATGTATGAACTAATAAGATAAGAATGATGGTCGATAAGTGAGGATGTTGATAGGTAGTGAATAATGCATAATTGTCATCATATATACCATCGCATTTGCACATTTATTCATATTATAATGCACATTTATTAATATTTCTTTATTTAATATGTGCAGGCCTCAAATTATCAATTAAATAAAGAATAAAGCTTAAAGAGCCCAAAAGCCCAAGATCCAAGTCCATGTTTGAAGCCCAGGTGAAAAAGCGCAAATACGAAGTGTCAAAATGCAAATACAAGGGATTAAAATTGCAAATATCAGAAATTAGGGTTGGATAGACTTCTACCAAACCCTAAACACCTGCGGGATAAGGATAAAAGGCCAAGATGAAGATGAAATTCGTGGAGAGAGGATTTGAAGAAATCTGGATTAAGAGTAACTTGATCACCAAGTTATCTCGAAAATCCAGATTAAAAGGCCAGGATCAACCTTCCAGAAGCAGGCGCCCACATGGATGGACCAGGAGAGGCCACGCGCCAAAGCGCGTGGCCAGAAGCCACAAGATTGCCGCGGAGGCGCGGCAAAAGCCGCGCATCCGCGGCAATCTAGATGAGATAGGTTACGGAATTTGGTGGTCAGGTTTATCAGGGACTTCTCCACATTCTGCCTATAAATATCAGAGCATTCGCAACAGGGAGGGGGATCCAGAGGCGATCTAGGGTTTTTCTTTAGCTTCTTTTAAATTTCTGCCAAAGTTGTAATTTTTGTTCATGCTCGTTGTGGAAGAAGAAGGAGTCTTGTACTTGGAGATCTAAATCTGCAATAAAGGTTACCTTCTTTGGCACATTTAATTCTTGCTACTTTTTATTTTATTTTCTCTGTGATTATTCTCTTTGCTTTCAATCTGTGATTTCGTGTTTTCTTTCTTCTTCTTTTCTTCTAATTAAAATAAAAGAATAAAAAAAAATAAATAATTATAAAAAAAAGAAAGATGAAGTCTAACTAATTCTTTGTATGGTTTGCTGATCACTTAAGCAACCCTAGGGCAAGTAGGATTTGAATTGATTGATGACTATCCATTAGAAACCCTAGGTTTAATAATTGTTTTTCTTGAAGATTAAACTGATAACTAGATCTATTAATCTAGGTTGCACATTTAAAGGACTTATCATGACTTCATGCTTAAGAACTAAGACGGCCTAAAGTTAAGATTTCTCTTTTCTTAAGCTGTACTTAGAAGTTAGGATGAAAATTGTTTAGTTTTTAATAATGTAACTTAGTTATAATCTGGTATCGTATTTTCTTGCTTGAATCAATCTTAATAACCTAGGGTAAATCACATTTATCTCAAGATGAAATTCAACATCCAAGACTTGCATAGTGGGTTGTGGTAGTAGATCAGTAAAACCATGCTTCTCAATCCATATTCTCTTCAATTCTAATCTCTTCCGTGTTTACTTGAAGCATACGAGGAATCAGCCGAAAAGCTTGCATCGCATCCTTCCCTGAGGATCACGACCCGCTCGAGCCCTTGCTACAGCGGATTCGCATTGAGAAGAATTCTGAACTCTATTTTTAATCATTTAATTTCTCAATCAAATTTTGGCGCCGTTGCCGGGGAAGGAACGGCACGATTTCTCGTTCTAATCATTCTTTCTCTTCTGTTGCAGGTACAGAGAACAGGAAGCAGAAACAGAATAGCAGAAGACACATATTGCTATCCAGTGCCTCTGCCCTCGAAGGCAGAGCACTTGGACCTACAAGTTTGCCGCAGAAACGCGGCAAAAGCCGCGCCTCCGCGGCACTTGTAGTGCACTACTTACAGATTTTTCTGCAGATTGCTCTGCAGTGCAAAAATTCTATTTTCTGCTGTGTTATTTTATCTCTGTGATCACTCTGCATCTGTTAATAATTAACATTAACCTATTTGTTGGAAAAATAAAAAAAAAATATTTTTAGACTCTTGCATTTTAGGGCACGTGTCTATTTTAATTCTTTAATTCTGTTGAAGAGTGCTGGCGACAAGGTACGTTCTGCATAGCATATAGATTAGGAAGCACTCTTGTTTGTTTACCGCTTTCTTGAGTGATTACTTTTCTACCGCTTTACACGTACACTAATCCATTTTAAGGGCATAACCCATAACAAAGATAAGGTGGGGATTTCATCACCCTTCCTTGGCCCACAAATCATACCAGTCACACTCACAACCCTAACCCTAATTAAAACTTGACTAGACGTTGGCCCTAAGATAACTCGGACTCAATAGGAGATTGACCGAAGAAGGAAAGTTGTTCGAAATTAACCCTTGCCAAATCGGTGTCTAGCGAAGGGATTGAGGGCCGAAAGCCCGAAGAACGGTGGTTATTTAATTAAGGAACGTCTCTGACGGAAAACCTCCCACCGGTCTTGCCCTGAACTGGCCGATTAGCTCGTGGTTGACGTCGACAATAGACCTCCTAAGGACAGTCTAAAGTTAGGAGTCGTCTAGGTCAAGGATAACCCTAGAATAGGATTTTTGTTTGTTTTTCTTTTTCTTTTTGATTAATTGGGTGAACTTGTTTGCTGATTGTGCATGACCGCTTGGTCGAGAGACCCACTCACATCCAGGCTAACTAGAACTAGTTCACCACCCGAGCTCAAGCCCGACTCTCTCATGGCTCAACCGCCATCTCTCCAAGATAGGTTCTATCCCCTTAGAACCTCTATTCCTTCTTGCATCAAACTGAGTAATGAAGGTGTTGACCCATTTGAGCTTAAGCCACAATATATCAACACCCTTCCTAAGTTTCATGGACTTGAATCAGAGGATGCATACTTCTTCATAAGGGAATTTGAGGAAGTGTGTTTAATGATAAATATGCCTAAGTTGGGAAAAGATGCCATTAAGCTTAGGTTTGTCCCCTTTGCTTTGAAAGATTTAGCAAAGAAATGGCTCTACAGTCTAGAGGTTGGTTCTATAGACACTTGGGACAGTTTCGTCAAGGCCTTCTTGAAGAAATTTTATCCCGTTCACAAGACTGCACTGATTAGGAAGAATATCCTACAGTTTAAGCAAACAGCCAATGAGCCTTTTTGGAAATACTTCGAGCGGTTTAAGGACCTCCTTGCCCAATGTCCCCATCATGGGGTAGAGAAATGGCGACTTTGCCAAGTCATATATGATGGATTAGATTATTCTACTAAGACATTGTTAGAATCCATGTGTCAAGGAGGATTTCTGGAAAAGAATGAAAATGAAGGATGGTCATTGTTTGAGGACTTAGCTGAAAAAGCCATCCAGTGGGACCCTACTCCTGAGAAATCTAGGACTAATGACCCCACTTCTTCAAAAGGAGGTATTCATTCCATTGAGGCCAACATAGCACAAGATGCTAAGTTAGCTGCTGTTATGCGTAGACTAGAAGCTCTTGAAACTAAGGAGCCAGTCTCTGTGAACCAAGTCAGCCCAACATCTTCGGCGGGCTGTACTTATTGTCAAGATAGGAACCATGTGTTCGAGGAATGTCCTGTCTTCATCGCGCATCAATGCTTGCCCGAACATACGAGTGCGGCCTTCACAAGGCCCGCCAACAATCTGCCCGCCAACAATCCATATTCGCCCACCTACAATCCCGGTTGGAGAAACCATCCCAATTTGTCATGGGGCCAAGGTAACAATGATCAAACTAGGCCCAAATTCCCCAACAATTTCCAAAATCCGCCCTATCAAAATCCTCCACCCTCTTTCCAATATTCACAAATGGAAACAAGGCTCTCCAATCTGGAAAGAAAGGTGGACACTATCGTTAAAAGCAATGACACGCTGGCTCAAGTCTTGACTAGGATAGAGATGCAAATGAATCAGCAAGAAAGGCAAAAGGGTACTCTACCTAGTCAACCATTCCCAAACCCTAGGAACTCTAGTCAAGCTCACTTGGCTGAAGAGAATCATATGAGTCAGTGCAATGCGATTCATACATTGCGGTCGGGAAAACAAGTTGATAACCAAGTATCAACACCATCAAGTTCTAAACAAGCATTCAGCTTGCCTGATCCCACTCCATCCCAACTTAATGCCAACAACACGAAAAAAGACAAGTCAGCCGAAGATATGCACAAGCCCATCGCACCCTACCCAAATAGGCTTAAAGATAAGCAATGTGCACAAATGGATAAGGTACGAGAGATTTTTAATCAAGTTAAGATCAATATACCTCTTCTTGATGCAATTCAACAAGTCCCTAAGTATGCCAAGTTTATTAAGGACATGTGCACAAAGAAGAGAAAGACTAATGTGCCCAAGAAGGTTTTTCTAGCCACTAACATTAGTGAGCTATTGTCTAACCAGATCCCTGTCAAGTATAAGGACCCTGGTTGCCCCACCATCTCTTGCACAATAGGTCAAACTGCAATTAAGCATGCACTTCTTGATTTGGGAGCAAGTATCAACTTACTCCCCTTCTCAGTTTACCAACAACTTGGGTTGGGCGAACTTAGTCCGACTAAGGTTACAATCCAATTGGCTGACCGATCCATAAAAATTCCCAAAGGAGAAATTACCGATGTGCTCGTCCAAGTTGGGGAGTTTATCTACCCAGTAGATTTTGTTGTTCTGGAGACCGAACCTGTATCCACTCTTCGGTCTCAAACTCCCGTTATCCTAGGGCGTCCGTTCCTTGCAACTGCAAATGCGATCATAAATTGTAGGAATGGATCCATGAGGTTGACTTTTGGAAACATGACTAAAGAGGTCAATGTCTTCAACCTGGAAAACCAATCTCGTAAGAATAAAGACCAAACATTTGAGGTGAACTTCATCGAGAACATTTGTGAAAAAGAAAGTGAAAATGAGTCTCTATTTCTTGACAAGTTATTTGAGGATAAGTGCGATTTGAGTGATAAGATGACACATGTTGAGGATTATAATTTTAAAGTTCCATTTAAAAAACGAAGATTTGATCTAAGTATCTTCAAAGAGCCAAGCACTGAAATATCGCATGAGAATATAGTTCAAGAAACTCCGATTGACTTAACTTTCGAAAGTCTCTTTGAAGAAGAACTCCTATGTTTAGATACACCGATTAAGGAGATGTTGGTTAATTATTCACTTCCAGGAAAAAGTGTTGATTTAAGTTTTGAGGAGATGTACGGAACTGAGCTAGAATTTCTCGGCAAGGAAGTTCCAACTGAAAGGTGTGATGAATTTTTGAATAATGGAGGGGGACATATGATGAGGAAGAGCCTAAAGAAGATGAAACTGGGGGGAGAGAATTTTAAAACAAAAATGTTGGTCTCCCCATTGTGCCTTATAAAGAGAACCCATTGGAATGATGGGAAACGAGCTAGAGGGATGAATCCTAAGCAGCTCTAGGTGAGAGTGATACATGTGTTGTACATATTATGGTATACTATTATTCTTTGCCTCTCTTTATATTTTTCTTCATGCATTCATGCATTTCATACATTGAGGACAATGCATGAGATAAGTGTGGGGGAGGGTTTACTAACATAGAAAATATTAAAAAAAAAAAAAAAAAAAAAAAAAAAAAAAAAAATTTTTTTTTCTCTTTATTTGTTCTAACATTTTTAAAAAAAAAAAAAAAATAAAACACAAAAAATAAAAAAAAAAAGAAAAAATTGCTAATAAATATTAAAAAAAAAAAAAAAAAAAAAAAAATGTTATAAAAAGGAAATATTTTGACTTATTTTTTTGAAAGAATTCTAAGTTAGTTTTAAGGATTAGGAAAATCATGATTAGGATTTCTAAAAACTTGGTCAAAATAAATAAATTGTTTAAATTTTAGGTATAGGAGGAGAAATTGAATAAATAATTAGTCTTGATTTTTACCTTAATGAATATTGCATACCTAATGCATATCTAGGATTCTAAGACAAAGACCCTTGTGCCTCATATATAAAAAAAAAAAAAAGGAAAAAATCACTAATAAAGCTGGATACATGTGCCTCAAGAAGCATAAGTATTCACGCCTAAAGGTGAATGAAAAAATAAAAATAAAAAATAATACCTTAGTTTTGTGGCCTAGTTCACTTGAATTTGAGTCCGCGGGGTGTTTTCTCACCTGGTGCCCTAAGACCGACCAGTTTGGGAGTCACCGACTTTAAGTTCGCTACATGGGTGGATTAGAAAGTCCGAGGGAACTAAGGAAAAATTACTTATATGTACTAACACATCTAATAATCAATTAGTTAGGTATTAGGGCCTCAAGAAGCCTTGATACTTATACGAAAGAAAATTAGATGAGTTATACATGCCAAAAAAAAAAAATATATTAACACATCTAATAATTAGGTATTAGGGCCTCAAGAAGCCTTGATACTTATACGAAAGAAAATTAGATGATGTTATAAAAATAATAAAGAGGCATGAGAGTCCAAGTTAAGGAGTTCCTAGTAGAAACAAAAGGATGCATATGATTTTCGGTAACGAAAAAGACTATATTAGAATTCAATTTTAATTCTTACCTAAAATGGACAACAATTGACTTTATTAAGACTAGGATTGAGGAATGAATAAAAATGAGGATCCTAAAAACTTATAGACTACTTAGTCTCTTCAAATATAATTCAAATACCTCCTTTTTATGGATTTTGTGGGTGTAATCCGCTGAAAACCCTCACGAGACAACACTCGTCCTCTAGGGTAACCTAGGGGTTTAACGGCTTGTTGCACATGCTAAGTGCAACCGTGATTCCTACGAAAGTGAGTTAGCTAGATTAGATTTTTCTCTTTCTTTTTGATTTTTACTCGAGGACGAGCAAAAAGATAAGTGTGGGGGTGTGATAGGTAGTGAATAATGCATAATTGTCATCATATATACCATCGCATTTGCACATTTATTCATATTATAATGCACATTTATTAATATTTCTTTATTTAATATGTGCAGGCCTCAAATTATCAATTAAATAAAGAATAAAGCTTAAAGAGCCCAAAAGCCCAAGATCCAAGTCCATGTTTGAAGCCCAGGTGAAAAAGCGCAAATACGAAGTGTCAAAATGCAAATACAAGGGATTAAAATTGCAAATATCAGAAATTAGGGTTGGATAGACTTCTACCAAACCCTAAACACCTGCGGGATAAGGATAAAAGGCCAAGATGAAGATGAAATTCGTGGAGAGAGGATTTGAAGAAATCTGGATTAAGAGTAACTTGATCACCAAGTTATCTCGAAAATCCAGATTAAAAGGCCAGGATCAACCTTCCAGAAGCAGGCGCCCACATGGATGGACCAGGAGAGGCCACGCGCCAAAGCGCGTGGCCAGAAGCCACAAGATTGCCGCGGAGGCGCGGCAAAAGCCGCGCATCCGCGGCAATCTAGATGAGATAGGTTACGGAATTTGGTGGTCAGGTTTATCAGGGACTTCTCCACATTCTGCCTATAAATATCAGAGCATTCGCAACAGGGAGGGGGATCCAGAGGCGATCTAGGGTTTTTCTTTAGCTTCTTTTAAATTTCTGCCAAAGTTGTAATTTTTGTTCATGCTCGTTGTGGAAGAAGAAGGAGTCTTGTACTTGGAGATCTAAATCTGCAATAAAGGTTACCTTCTTTGGCACATTTAATTCTTGCTACTTTTTATTTTATTTTCTCTGTGATTATTCTCTTTGCTTTCAATCTGTGATTTCGTGTTTTCTTTCTTCTTCTTTTCTTCTAATTAAAAATAAAAGAATAAAAAAAAAATAAATAATTATAAAAAAAAGAAAGATGAAGTCTAACTAATTCTTTGTATGGTTTGCTGATCACTTAAGCAACCCTAGGGCAAGTAGGATTTGAATTGATTGATGACTATCCATTAGAAACCCTAGGTTTAATAATTGTTTTTCTTGAAGATTAAACTGATAACTAGATCTATTAATCTAGGTTGCACATTTAAAGGACTTATCATGACTTCATGCTTAAGAACTAAGACGGCCTAAAGTTAAGATTTCTCTTTTCTTAAGCTGTACTTAGAAGTTAGGATGAAAATTGTTTAGTTTTTAATAATGTAACTTAGTTATAATCTGGTATCGTATTTTCTTGCTTGAATCAATCTTAATAACCTAGGGTAAATCACATTTATCTCAAGATGAAATTCAACATCCAAGACTTGCATAGTGGGTTGTGGTAGTAGATCAGTAAAACCATGCTTCTCAATCCATATTCTCTTCAATTCTAATCTCTTCCGTGTTTACTTGAAGCATACGAGGAATCAGCCGAAAAGCTTGCATCGCATCCTTCCCTGAGGATCACGACCCGCTCGAGCCCTTGCTACAGCGGATTCGCATTGAGAAGAATTCTGAACTCTATTTTTAATCATTTAATTTCTCAATCAGATGTATATTATATACAAGTGATGTCCAATCCGTTATGAAAGTAATAGTTATGGATAATAATAATCAGATGGTGGTTGGTTAACACCGGTGTACCCAGTGGGTAGACTAAACAGTGACAACTGGGAATCGATTACAGATCATGAATGTTTATTTATTAATAAGAGATAAATTAGAAATCAGTTAAGATAGAAGATCACTTGAGACCCATCGACCATGATTGGATAATCATAAAATCAGTTATATTGATACTGGTATAAGCAGAATCCTAAGTTGATATTAGGATTGAACTAAGCAAATGAACATGGGAATTATCTTCGAGTAACTCGACGTGACCGTGGTATAGAAAACTCTGCTAAATGGGATACATGTAATTGATGCAGTAGGATAGAAATAGCGTACGGGTTAAAATATTGAAGGTTTTGTTAATATTGATAACTCGGATGGAATCGGGACATTTCTGTTAATTAGCCATTGTGAACGCGAACCGATAATGATGGAACTAATCAAGTAATTGATAACGAACTGAATTAGAGTAACTGAATTCCTAATACTACCGAACATGCTCCATAAATAGCTTGAACGTCAAAGCTTATTGTTAAGCTAAGTACGCGGAATACTCAAATGTGATGTAGTATGTGAGTATTGACCTTGCGAATACTGTTTTCATATTTGCTGTGTTTCATGATTAAGCAATTTGATAGATAAATAGTTAAGATTTATCGAACCTAATGAGAGGTGGAAGAATAAAACCTTTGAACCAGAACTCGCAAGTAGATACCACACTTTTGGCGATTAATGTTTATTAAGGAAAATTACTGATAAGATCAGGTCTGATGATTATCAGATAATGGACGACCGGTGATGTTGCAAAGTATCAAGCGAGTGATTAACTGGTGGAAACCTGTTAGAGTCGGTATTGGGTAAACCGGACAATTTAATATTAAGTATATCGACTATGATGAATAATTCGATATCAACAAAACAAATACCGATAGCATTGAACTAGTATTTCGGTATGCCTACTCTATACACCGGAGACTTTCGGGTATCCTTGCAATTGATTTAGCGGAACATCGGAATTCTCTATTAGGCTTGGAAGTCACATCTTTATAGTGACACCGATTATATCTAACCGGTAAGAGTTAGACAATTACCTTAATAATTGAAAGTTAGTAATACAGACGAAAGATTGAGCGTCGGGTCAATGAGATTAGTAATCCAGTCTGGGTAAGTGATATGTGTATGTGTACGCATGTACATATGTGTGTGATTGATTCATATGCAAACGCAGATAATGATTCGGCTAGTAAATGACTGTGTGATTTGGAAGTAGAAGATAGAAAATAAGCAATAACAGAATATGCCATATAGAAGTCAGTAGCGTTAACACCAGTAGTGGTGGAACCCGATATAAATTTGGGATGTACCAAATAAAAGTACTAAAACCAGTCCTTACGTGAAATAAAGGATAATTATGATGTTGAAAGTGTAATAATTCATTAATATCAGAAGTAATGAGAAGATTCAGAATTTAATCAAGTTGTAACCAATAGATAGTTTGCCGGAGGATAAAAGAGGCAAATGATGACTAATCCCGACTGTTAATTATATGATAGTGGTGAATGAGTATTATGATTAGGAAAAGCGAATACCGGTACTACGAGTCAGAACTTGACTGGTGAGATATTGGGGATCCTTAAATTGGATGCTTACATGGGTACATGATTGACACGTTATTGTGTATGCATTGTAATCTAACACATGCTTCTTAAAAGGAAATAGTTTTATGAATGAGCATCATACTTGACTTCATGCACATGTTTGGCTACACATATATTGGAATGATATAACATGTTAGTTATCTTAAAAAGGCTTGCATGTTGTTAGTATAATAAATGGTTACTTATACATGTTAATGTCTTTCTTATTATTGGCATCATGTAAAGTAGGAACCATGTGAATTCCTATGTTGACATTATCTTATGAATTCTTGCAATGTGGTTATTACATGAATTTATCGCATGTTTGGAGGAAGGGACCGGGTTGAACCGGAGGCGTAGAAGGGGAGATTTCATGGAGGAAGGGACCGGGTTTAACCGGGGGCGTAGAAGGGGAGATTTTACGGAGGAAGGGACCGGGTTGAACCGGAGGCGTAGAAGGGGAGATTATATTGTATGTATATGGATATGATTGTTTATGATATCCGAATTATGCATGTTAATAGGTATGACACCTAGTACATGCATATGATTGTTTATGATATCCGGTACATGGATATGATTGTTATGACATCCAGTATATGGATGTGAGTATTCCGTATTTCTTCATGTATGAACACATTCATAATTAGATACTATCATGAGTAGTGTGTGATGTCATTTGTATATTGCGGAAGGTGCAATATTAAACCACACTTTAACTAATCTAGTGAGTAAGATTAGGCTCTCTAAGAGTTGTGTTGTGATCATGACTTAATATAGGAAATACGAACATGTTACAAACTGGGAACCGGAGAGGTGATTATAAGAGACTAATGAGTAGGTCAAGTATTGCAAAATCATTGAGATTGTATGTTAATGATATATATTGGTCACGTGTACACAGAAGAATACATATAAGAAGTATCAGATAATAGGAAGTCTATGATTTATAAACTGCAGTATCAACTCAAGTAGAAAGTATTGAAACTGATATTTTTTGACATTGCTCAACCAGTTAATACTTCAAGTACAATGGTAGTATCATATAAACTTTATTTTGAATGACTTCTCTCACTGAGCTGTTGAGCTCACCCCACCACAGATTGATTATTTTCAGGTCACGGCAAGGCGAAGGTTCGACTTAGAGCTACAAGGAGGTTCTCCTGAGTTAATGTATGTACTTATTGTAGGATGTAAACTCTGATATTATTAGACACCATGAGTTAGAATAGTATATCATGGGAGCACTCTTCTGTATATGTTTATGTGATGGACCTTGGGATAGACTATATGATGAATATGAGATCTATAAGTAGGCTGATGTTAGCCGAAATTTCTCTTGTATATCCTGATTAACGAGCATTAGAGTTGATGATCATGGAATTTTGTGGTAATTAAACCTGGGGCCGTTACAGTTGGTATCAGAGCTTAGGCTTAGAAACTTGGAGTAGAACTCAGGTGTAGGTCTAAGACAGTATTAGCCTAGAGATTGATTTAAGTCGTTGGTTCAGGAATGACGTTGATTGTTATAATTAATGTCTGTAAGTGTGCAGTTTGTAAGAATGAATGTGTGCCTTGATTTAAGAAGTTCATAGGTGTAAGGGGTTCTTATGCGTATGATTAATCTCAAAATGCATGATATTTAACTTTTTCTTATATTCGAATGAAAGTATACCCGCATATACTTTGATTCGGATGAGTTCTATTAGGGGTGCGGGCCCTTAGTATGAACTACGGTGGTATGGGACACTGGGATAAGGAAATGACAAAAATATCAGGCAAGATAAGATCTAATCAGAACGGAAGAACCATATTGAATATATGTGATGGGTGTATCATCAGGTATGGTATGTGTATGTGCTGGTACGATGTGTGATGATATATAATAAATTATCACCAAGTGTGATGTGTGTATGTAATATCATATGATGTGTATATCACCTAGTATGATGGTGAATGTGGTGATATAAAGTATGTGTAAAATATATTCTGTATGAAAGTGATAATATTGGACACATATTGCATGTTGTGAACACATAAGGAAATGCATGATCAGAAGAGAACAAAAATTATCTTATTAAAAGAAAGATTTCATGATATAAAGAAGAAATTGAAAGTATTACTCTTACCTATTATCAGATGTGCCAAGTTTCGAGGACGAAACTTTTTCTAAGGGGGTAGGATGTAACACCCGGATTATTAAAGCCTGAGTTAAAAATATTATTGGGTTAATAATATTTTCCTAGAATTATGCATGGATGTATATACTGCATGAAATGCTCGTATTAAATACTGGGTATTGGTATTCATACATGTTTTTGATTGTATTAAATAAATTGGAAAAAAAATAAAAGAAAAAGAATAAAAAAATAATATGAAATAGTATTGATTGATGAGGTATGGGATGTAATGGGAGTAGGTGGGAGTAGGTGGGGGAGAGAGAAATAAAAACACTTTTTCTCTCTCTCTCTCTCTCTTTCACTCCCGTTCACTCTCTCTCCCACTCTCTTCTCTCTCTCTCTCTCTCTCTCTCTCTCTCTCTCTCTCTCTCTCTCTCTCTCGGCAGCGCCGGCGAACCCCGACGCCGGAGGCGCGCCGGCCAGGCGGCGCAGCGCCGGAGGCCAGCCGGCGACGGGCCGGCGGTGGGGGGGAGCAACGCACCCCACCCCTCTCTCTTTCTTTCCCACTTCTCTCTCTCGCGCGGGTTGACTAGACCGGCACCGGAGCATCGCCGGAGCGGCGCCGGCGTCGAGGAGGCGGCCGCGCCACCGCGGGCTGGGCGGCGGCGGCCGCGGCGGCCGCAGGGAGCAGCAGCAGCGCGCGGCTGCTGCCGCTGCTGCCGCTGCGTATGGGGAAAACCCATATTGGGTTTCGGGTTTGGGTTTTAAAGTAAACCCGACCCGACCCGTTATATACCCATTCATTAATAAGGTAAAATTTCATTTAGGCCCAGTGAGATTAAATAATTACTTTGGGGCTCCTGAAAAATTACAAACAGCCCCCTGAATATTTTCAGTTATTACGTATCTAACCTTTTATATTGGTTTTGGTTTCCGGACGATATCTTGGCCATCCGAAGTCGAATTCGGACGATTCTTGAGCCGTTGTGATCGTGGAAACGAGAGCTACACATCCGGTATATCAGTATACGGTATTGGGTGTTCGAAATATATCGGTATACTCGGTGAGTGGAAGTCCTAACTTAAAATCCTATTTTTCCCCAATTTAGAAATAATTGTTGTTGGGAAATTATTGATAATATGGATTCATTTGAACTAAGAGATTTCATCATTTATAGATGATTGTGACAGTTGTTGTGAAAGTGAATTAGTGTTATGGAACCCAAATTCAAATAGGGTATCCGAATAACGAATCACGGATGTGTTAAGTATATGTGTGTGAACATAACACGGGTATGATATCAAATTGTGATCTTGTTGTTTATAATTCATAAAGACATGATCGGTAAGTGCTTGAATATATATTAATATGAGTGAACATAGAAAATACCGTAGGAGTTATACGTTTGTGAGTTTCTGGACATGATGTATATGTTGCGAGTATTTATTAGAATTTAGAACCGAATAACTAAACACTGGGTTTCGATAGGAATTGTTAAGAGTAAATCTTCAGCTAATACCATCTACCTGTCTGTGAGGAATGTTGAAGTGACTTAATCTGGAAATCGTTAAGTGGGTAAAGTACCCCTGATTCCTTTAAACACTGTATTGCATATGTATGAACTAATAAGATAAGAATGATGGTCGGTAAGTGAGGATGTATATTATATACAAGTGATTTCCAATCCGTTATGAAAGTAATAGTTATGGATAATAATAATCAGATGGTGGTTGGTTAACACCGGTGTACCCAGTGGGTAGACTAAACAGTGACAACTGGGAATCGATTACAGATCATGAATGTTTATTTATTAATAAGAGATAAATTAGAAATCAGTTAAGATAGAAGATCACTTGAGACCCATCGACCATGATTGGATAATCATAGAATCAGTTATATTGATACTGGTATAAGCAGAATCCTAAGTTGATATTAGGATTGAACTAAGCAAATGAACATGAGAATTATCTTCGAGTAACTCGACGTGACCGTGGTATAGAAAACTCTGCTAAATGGGATACATGTAATTGATGCAGTATGATAGAAATAGCGTACGGGTTAAAATATTGAAGGTTTTGTTAATATTGATAACTCGGATGGAATCGGGACATTTCTGTTAATTAGCCATTGTGAACGCGAACCGATAATGATGGAACTAATCAAGTAATTGATAACGAACTGAATTAGAGTAACTGAATTCCTAATACTACCGAACATGCTCCATAAATAGCTTGAACGTCAAAGCTTATTGTTAAGCTAAGTACGCGGAATACTCAAATGTGATGTAGTATGTGAGTATTGACCTTGCGAATACTGTTTTCATATTTGCTGTGTTTCATGATTAAGCAATTTGATAGATAAATAGTTAAGATTTATCGAACCTAATGAGAGGTGGAAGAATAAAACCTTTGAACCAGAACTCGCAAGTAGATACCGCACTTTTGGCGATTAATGTTTATTAAGAAAAATTACTGATAAGATCAGGTCTGATGATTATCAGATAATGGACGACCGGTGATGTTGCAAAGTATCAAGCGAGTGATTAACTGGTGGAAACCTGTTAGAGTCGGTATTGGGTAAACCGGACAATTTAATATTAAGTATATCGACTATGATGAATAATTCGATATCAACAAAACAAATACCGATAGCAGTGAACTAGTATTTCGGTATGCCTACTCTATACACCGGAGACTTTCGGGTATCCTTGCAATTGATTTAGCGGAACATCGGAATTCTCTATTAGGCTTGGAAGTCACATCTTTATAGTGACACCGATTATATCTAACCGGTAAGAGTTAGACAATTACCTTAATAATTGAAAGTTAGTAATACCGACGAAAGATTGAGCGTCGGGTCAATGAGATTAGTAATCCAGTATGGGTAAGTGATATGTGTATGTGTACGCATGTACATATGTGTGTGATTGATTCATATGCAAACGCAGATAATGATTCGGCTAGTAAATGACTGTGTGATTTGGAACTAGAAGATAGAAAATAAGCAATAACAGAATATGCCGTATAGAAGTCAGTAGCGTTAACACCAGTAGTGGTGGAACCCGAGATAAATTTGGGATGTACCAAATAAAAGTACTAAAACCAGTCCTTACGTGAAATAAAGGATAATTATGATGTTGAAAGTGTAATAATTCATTAATATCAGAAGTAATGAGAAGATTCTGAATTTAATCAAGTTGTAACCAATAGATAGTTTGCCGGAGGATAAAAGAGGCAAATGATGACTAATCCCGACTGTTAATTATATGATAGTGGTGAATGAGTATTATGATTAGGAAAAGCGAATACCGGTACTACGAGTCAGAACTTGACCGGTGAGATATTGGGGATCCTTAAATTGGATGCTTACATGGGTACATGATTGACACGTTATTGTGTATGCATTGTAATCTAACACATGCTTCTTAAAAGGAAATAGTTTTATGAATGAGCATCATACTTGACTTCATGCACATGTTTGGCTACACATATATTGGAATGATATAACATGTTAGTTATCTTAAAAAGGCTTGCATGTTGTTAGTATAATAAATGGTTACTTATACATGTTAATGTCTTTCTTATTATTGGCATCATGTAAAGTAGGAACCATGTGAATTCCTATGTTGACATTATCTTATGAATTCTTGCAATGTGGTTATTACATGAATTTATCGCATGTTTGGAGGAAGGGACCGGGTTGAACCGGAGGCGTAGAAGGGGAGATTTCACGGAGGAAGGGACCGGGTTGAACCGGAGGCGTAGAAGGGGAGATTATATTGTATGTATATGGATATGATTGTTTATGATACCCGAATTATGCATGTTAATAGGTATGACACCTAGTACATGCATATGATTGTTTATGATATCCGGTACATGGATATGATTGTTATGACATCCAGTATATGGATGTGAGTATTCCGTATTTCTTCATGTATGAACACATTCATAATTAGATACTATCATGAGTAGTGTGTGATGTCATTTGTATATTGCGGAAGGTGCAATATTAAACCACACTTTAACTAATCTAGTGAGTAAGATTAGGCTCTCTAAGAGTTGTGTTGTGATCATGACTTAATATAGGAAATACGAACATGTTACAAACTGGGAACCGGAGAGGTGATTATAAGAGACTAATGAGTAGGTCAAGTATTGCAAAATCATTGAGATTGTATGTTAATGATATATATTGGTCACGTGTGCACAGAAGAATACATATAAGAAGTATCAGATAATAGAAAGTCTATGATTTATAAACTGCAGTATCAACTCAAGTAGAAAGTATTGAAACTGATATTTTTTGACATTGCTCAACCAGTTAATACTTCAAGTACAATGGTAGTATCATATAAACTTTATTTTGAATGACTTCTCTCACAGAGCTGTTGAGCTCACCCCACCACAGATTGATTATTTTCAGGTCACGGCAAGGCGAAGGTTCGACTTAGAGCTACAAGGAGGTTCTCCTGAGTTAATGTATGTACTTATTGTAGGATGTAAACTCTGATGTTATTAGTCACCATGAGTTAGAATAGTATATCATGGGAGCACTCTTCTGTATATGTTTATGTGATGGATCTTGGGATGGACTATATGATGAATATGAGATCTATAAGTAGGCTGATGTTAGCCGAAATTTCTCTTGTATATCCTGATTAACGAGCATTAGAGTTGATGATCATGAAATTTTGTGGTAATTAAACCTGGGGCCGTTACATCTGGTGTATCACATTACTTCATATTCAGTAGATTTACTACTTTGCATTCTATACCCCTAGTGTAATACCCTGTTCCCAGAATACGTACTTAGTTGCGTATTCAGTTTTCAACCGTATTTTTCGATTTACTTCCTGTATTTGACCGATTTCAATTTCAAATATCATTTTCCAATATATTAGATTTTCTATGATTTTCTGGATTTTTCCTGAATTAAAATAAATTTCTTCAAAACCGGTGTCGACCAGTGTCGCTGATCGATTCCTGGATTTTTATTTTACAAACGGTTAAGAATTTCTAGAAGAGTCTTTAGACCTTATTTCTTAGAATGATATTTCCTACTTAAATACTTTTTCTGAGAATTTTATGAATTTATGAAAATTTCAACGGAGTCGGTAAATTACTGATTCCGGGATTTTTAGTTTTAAAACTATAAAGTATTTCTTCAAACGGATTTCACTATACGTCTTCATATATATTATTGATTTTTGGTAAAATTTACGAGTCGTTCCGAGATACTTGAATTTCGGACGATTTCGGTATTTCCCGAAATGTTTTCCGCATCCTCGACTTAAACCCGGGAACTTGTATTTTCAATATTTTATTTTCTAAATCCAAGAGAAAATATCTTCTCCTTTATGATTTCTTTTCTTTTTCCTTTCCTTATTTCTTTCCTCCACAACCACAAGTTTTTTCCATTTTCCAAAATTCCATTTTCTCCAAAAATTTCAACTCCACACATTTTCTCACCTACTTCCTCATTAAATGCCCATCTTTTCTCTCTCTCCCATGGCCGGCCAAGTGGTGGCTAGGAGAGACACCTCACCTCCCCTTTTTTGCACAAAACCCCCTCTCAAATTATTTATTTGCATCTCCTTTACAAAATCAAATCCTATATAAGTTTTCCTTTACATTCCTTTACTCTTTTCTTTACTTCACCAAGAAAATAGCCTTCACCATTTCCTTCTCCATCTCAAACCCTAACTCCAAAGCTCACCTAGGTTTTCATCTCCATCTCTAGCAACCATCTCTACCTTGAATTTGGATCGCATCTCTCTTCGTCGGAAGTATCGCCAAGGATCGAGTGGGTGATACCGTCGACTACGATCTCTTCCGAATTCGCATAGAACTTCGATTAACCGTTCGAGGTGAGTATATTTACTCACCAAGACTTGTAAACTCCTTTGTGTACTTGTGTTGACAAAACATGCACACTTGTGACATAAAAATCATATTTTTAGACCCTCAAACAAAACCCTAGAAATCTGTTCTGTTTGCTGTTTTCCCACGATTAGTCGACTAGACCTAGGGACTAGTCGACTAACCCACCTTAGTTGAAACGTAACATTTTCTGATTTCACAGTTTTAGTCGACTAGATCCTATTACCAGTCGACTAGAGACCCCTAGTCGACTACTATCTTGACCCTAGTCGACTAACCTTTTCCTGAACCAGAAAACCCAACTCTCGGCTCCAGTCGACTTAGCTTAGATCATTAGTCGACTTGAGACCATTAGTCGACTACCATTTTTACCTTAGTCGACTAATATTTTCCTGAAATAAACCCCAACCCTCTGTATCTCAGACTTAGTCGACTTAAGTATCCGTTAGTCGACTAGTAGTTCCCTGTTAGTCGACTACCCTTACAACCCTAGTCGACTAACTTTCCTGAAACAGAATTCCAACTCTCTGGAACCCAGTTTTAGTCGACTCATCCAGATCATTAGTCGACTTAAGACCCCTATTAGTCGACTAATCCTTCCACATAGTCGACTAATTCTGACTGTTTGACTTAGTTGATTTCTTTTCTGGGATTGGATCTTATCATTGATACATGTGTGGCATATTATTCTTGTTCATGCTTCTTAACTGGTACTACATGACATGTTACTTGATAGACATTATCTCATATTACTTCATGACTTGTTATTACATATCATCGCTCCATAACTTGTTAAAATATGAATATCACCACTTATCATGCCATCACTTGAACCAAGCATGATACACTTGACTTTTGCATAAAATGGACCAACTTACATATGGGTCGGGGGAAAACATGCGGATATCGATATGTGTTCGTGTTTACAGTGGCTTTTAGGAATGTTGTGCAACTCATGTTCCGGTCTGACCTGTGGGCCTCCAGGGGACCGAGGGGAGTGCTTGCTCCCTCTATTACTGGTACCATCATGATAAGGGCATACATAAGTCCCTCCTGTTTAGCCTAGCGGCTGGCTTCCGTCACCAAGCAACGGAACAATCCTGGACCGTTATCCCGGGCATGTACGGGGTCCACTGTAAACATAGTTCGTCGATACAACCGCTGATTTCCAATAACAACCTTGCTTTACTAGGATATGGATCTATGTGCTCTGGGACGCTGGGTCACATAGCTAGATATCACAGTAAGACAAGTAATAATAATAAGATGTTAACTGTAGATCTAATGTATTAGGACTTTATCTCTTCATGCTTTTCATACTTGTTAGCTGATATTCCTTATATTGTTTCATACTACTTATTCATGTCTCTTAGCCACTTGGCTGTAGTCCGTTTATTGTTTATATGTCTTGACTCCCTTGGATTTGCATATTCAGATTCCGAAGCTTGGACCGAAGTGGAGCCAACTGCTGAGGATCGAGCCTATCTTAGTGGGCAAGCTGACTAGTTCCAGTTCCCTTGTGCCAGACTCCTCATTTTTGACTCACGGGATCTTCTTTCTACTCGTGAGCTTTTTGTATACATTCTTGTATCTTGTTCTTTTGGACTTGGTTGTGATAAATGACACTTGTAAAGTGTAATAGTTATCATATCCTGTATAACTTTGTACATGTATTTTCATGTTGGCATATGTATGTATACCACGCTTTGTGTTGTACTCTGATCCTTGCTTGTACTTTTATGCTTAGCGTATATACATGGGGGCAATTCCTGACCTACGTATATACGTCGCAGTGACGTCCCCGTATCCGTGGAATCGGGGCGTTACAGGTTGGTATCAGAGCCTAGGCTCTCACACCTAAAGTACAATCAAGCGGCAAATTCTAGTAATTTGCTAATGCCAACTACAATGTACAAAGTTATTGAGTCCTTCTTGATTCTTTCTTGATTCCTTTCCTTATATCCTAAACTCCTTCCATTTGTTTCCAAATTCCAGTTTTCTATTCCCAACTCGGTATGGAGAGAAGATCGGGTCGTAACCACTCTGGGCAAGCCTCGAATGGACCCACTGGAGAGAATGTGGATATTCTGAGGGTCATTCAGACGATGATGGAGAACCAGCAGCAACAAACCGAACTCCTTCGGCAAGAATTGACAGCTCCAAAGGAACAGAGGCCGGGGAATGTATCGGACTTCAGACGGCTGCAACCAGCCATCTTCACGGGTGGAGAGAAACCCCTGGATGCTGAGCAATGGCTGACGGACACCTCAGATTTGTTGAACGCAGCCAGAGTACCAAAGGATAACCAGGTGGAGGTCGCCAAGATTCAGTTGAAGGATATAGCCAGAACTTGGTGGCTAGCTGAGGAGGCCAGACTGGAGAAGCCTGTCTCCTGGGACACATTCTCCAAGAGCTTCTATGCCAGATTCTTCCCAGCTACTGCTCAGAAGGACATGGAAGAGCAGTTTATCAGGCTTCAGCAAGGGAGCAAGTCCGTGGACGAGTATGCTGCAGAGTTTCTTAGATTGAGCCGCTTTGCTCCGTACATGGTGACGGATGAGGAGAAGCGGGCAAGCAGGTTCCAGCAGGGTCTGCAGATGGACATACAAGTTTTCCTGATGCCCCAGCAGTTGAAGACTTATTCGGAGGTTCTCACCATAGCTCGAGAAGTTGAGCGTGGGCTTGAGAAGAAGAAAGTTGACCAGATGGGGAACCAGGCCATGAAGAGGCCATTTGTACCAATGGGAAGAGGAGGCCCATATAGAGCAGCGAAAGTTCAGAGGCAACCTTTCAGGCCAGCTCCTTACCAGACGGCCCAACCAGTTTCTTTCTGCAGTTATTGTCAGAAGCCAGGGCATATCCGACAGAATTGCCGAAGGGCAAATGGACTATGTTTGGTGTGTGGTTCCCGAGATCATTCCATTGAAGCCTGTCCACACCGGAGAATGGGGATAGCCAGTCAAGCCTTGCCAGCACTACAAGGACCGAATGGACAGAGGGTAATTCCAGGGCCACTTGGGCAGAGGAACCAAGGACCAGCAATGAGGAGAGCTCTTCCCCTTCCTCCACAGCATGTTGTTCGCCCAGTCCAGAGAGGAGCCAGGACTGCAGCAGGGCGTGGTAGAGGTCAGGCTTACAATCTGACAGCAGAAGAGGCTGAGACTTCAGAGGAAGTGATAACAGGTAACATCAGAGTTCATTCAAAACCTGTTCTCGCTCTCTTCGATTCAGGTGCATCCCACTGTTACATCTCCGACCATTTTGTGGCTTTGCATTCTATACCTGTTAGATCATTAGACCATAAATGGGAGATAAGTACAGGGAATGGGGTAGTCATATCTTCTAGAGTTTGTACTGATTGTCCAGTAGAACTTTGTGATAAGACCTTGGCCATAGATATGCTCGTACTAGACACCAAAGGATACGACGTAATCTTAGGCATGACCTGGCTCAGTCAGTACTATGCAGTGATTGATTGTAGGGAGAGGAAGATTAATTTCAGAATTCCTCATCAACCTGAATTCCAATTTAGTGGAGAAGTGAAGTCTACCAAGGGAAAGACTCGGATGACTACTTCGGAGGTTCAGAAGCAGAAGGTTCCGGTGTGGGATGAATTCCCAGGAGTGTTTGCTGAGATCTCAGGACTGCCACCGGATAGGATGATTGAGTTCTCCATTGATACAGTTCCAGGAGCAGCTCCTATATCCAAGGCTCCGTACAGGATGGCACCGACGGAGTTAGAGATTCTGAAGAAGCAACTGCAGGAATACTCAGATAAAGGATTGATTCGGCCAAGTACTTCACCATGGGGAGCTCCAGTACTGTTGGCCAATAAGAAGGATGGTGGTAAGAGACTTTGTATTGACTATAGGGAGTTGAACAAAGTTACCATCAAGAACAAGTATCCTTTACCCAGGATTGATGATCTGTTTGATCAGCTTCATGGAGCCCGTGTATTCTCTAAATTGGATTTACAGTCGGGTTACCATCAGCTGAGGGTGAAGAAGGAGGATATTCCGAAGACGGCATTCAGGACCCGTTATGGCCACTATGAGTTTCTAGTTATGCCTTTCGGAGTCACCAATGCCCCTGCAGTTTTCATGGATTTGATGAACAGAGTGTTCTCACCCTATCTGGATCAGTTTGTTGTTGTTTTTATAGATGACATCTTAATTTATTCAAAGAACAACAGGGAGCATGCAGAACACTTGGGGATTGTATTGCAGACTCTCCAGCAGGAGCAGCTTCATGCTAAGAGGAACAAGTGTGATTTCTGGTTGGACAGTATAGCCTTCCTTGGGCACATTGTTTCAGCAGAAGGAATCTCAGTGGATCCCAGCAAAGTCCAGGCAGTGAAGGATTGGCCAATTCCGAGGACGGTGACTGAGATTAAGAGTTTTCTTGGACTAGCCGGATATTACAGACGCTTTGTCCAAGATTTCTCTAGGATTGCAGCCCCGTTGTCCAAGCTCACTCGGAAAGGAGAAAGGTACTTGTGGACTGAGGAGTGTACTGCAGCATTTGAGCAATTGAAGCAGAGGCTCATTTCAGCTCCAATCTTGAGGACTCCCTCAGGTAGAGGAGGGATGGTCATCTTCAGTGATGCATCAGGTAAAGGCCTGGGGTGTGTGCTTATGCAACATGGTCATGTTATAGCATATGCATCAAGGCAACTGAAGACTCATGAGCGGAATTACCCAACTCATGACTTGGAACTAGCAGCTGTTATCTTTGTCTTGAAGATTTGGAGGCATTATCTTCTGGGAGATAAAGTGTTGATATACACTGATCACAAGAGCCTCAAATATATTTTCTCACAGAAAGAGTTGAATATGAGGCAGAGGAGGTGGCTTGAACTGATGGCGGACTATGATATTGACTTGCAATATCATCCGGGCAAGGTCAATACAGTTCCAGATGCACTAAGCAGGATGCCAGAGAATAGAATGCTTGTCCAAATCACTCAGCAGAAGGAGTTGATTCAAGACTTTATCAGATTGGACTTGATGATAGCTCGAGGGACTGAGAAGGCAGGACAGTTCATGGCTTTGCAGATTCAGTCATCATTGATAGATGAGATCAAGGAAGCTCAAAAGGAAGATCCCAGATTACAGAAATTCCGAGCTCAGGTAGAGGCTGGATTGAGGACTGATATCTGTATTCATCCAGATGGTGCCTTATATTTTGGTAGCAGGATTTGTGTCCCTCAAGGAGATGTTAGACAGAAGATTCTGGCAGAAGCACACAGTTCAGCATATTCCATCCACCCAGGGGGAAACAAGATGTATCAGGACTTGAAGAAGCAGTTTTGGTGGAATGCTATGAAAAGGGAGATAGCCCAGTTTGTAGCCAAGTGCCTGGTGTGCCAGCAGATAAAGATAGAGCATCAGAGATCAGCTGGACTTCTACAACCCTTACCAATACCCGAATGGAAGTGGGAGCACATCACTATGGATTTTGTCATGGCATTACCTCGTAGTCCCAAGGGTAACAATGCTGTGTGGGTCATCATTGATCGCCTCACCAAGTCAGCTCACTTCATACCATTCAGGGTAGGTCAGTCAACAGAGGTTCTGGCAGACAAGTACATGAAGGAGATAGTTCGTCTGCATGGAGTTCCAGTCAGTATTGTATCAGACAGAGACACAAGCTTCAGATCTCATTTCTGGGAGAGTCTCCAAGAAAGTTTGGGAACTCGTCTGAAATTCAGTACATCATATCATCCTCAGACAGACGGACAATCTGAGAGGACTATCCAGATTCTTGAAGATATGCTAAGGGCCTGCATGATTGAATTCCAGGGATCATGGGAAGACCATCTTCATTTGGCTGAATTTTCTTATAATAACAGTTACCAGGCAAGTATCAAGATGGCACCATTTGAAGCATTGTATGGAAGGAAGTGTAGGTCACCGATTTGTTGGGATGAAGTCGGTGAGAGGGGACTTTTGGGGCCAGAGATTCTGATTCAGACCACAGAGAAAGTCAGAATCATCAGAGACCACCTCAGGGCAGCACAGAGCCGTCAGAAGAGTTGGGCTGACACACAGAGAAGGCCATTAGAGTTCCAGGCAGGTGACCATGTGTTTTTAAAGATATCACCTACCAAGGGAGTTATCCGGTTCGGTACTCGTGGAAAGCTTAGTCCGAGGTACATCGGCCCATTCGAGATCTTGGACCGTGTGGGAGATGTATCGTACAGATTGGCTTTACCTCCATCTTTGGAGGGAGTGCACAATGTTTTCCACGTATCACAGTTGAGGAAGTATGTAAAGGATGATAGTCATATCCTGGATAACTCCGAACTGGAACTACAACCGGATTTGTCATATCAAGAGCAGCCGAGGGCCATATTGGATAGGAGTGTTAAGACACTGAAGAGTAAGGCTATACCATTGGTATTGGTGTCTTGGAACAGACATGCACCGGGAGAAGCCACATGGGAACGAGAGGATGTTATCCGAGAGCGTTACCCTCAACTCTTCACATCTTGATTTGGTAAAAACTCTTTCCTTCTATTCTTTTCTACTATTATCTCTATTCTTTTCCTTATCTATCTGTTACCTTTCCTGTTACCTTTCACCTTATGAAATTTCGAGGACGAAATTTTTGTAAGGTGGGTGGATTGTAATACCCTGTTCCCAGAATACGTACTTAGTTGCGTATTCAGTTTTCAACCGTATTTTTCGATTTACTTCCTGTATTTGACCGATTTCAATTTCAAATATCATTTTCCAATATATTAGATTTTCTATGATTTTCTGGATTTTTCCTGAATTAAAATAAATTTCTTCAAAACCGGTGTCGACCAGTGTCGCTGATCGATTCCTAGATTTTTATTTTACAAACGGTTAAGAATTTCTAGAAGAGTCTTTAGACCTTATTTCTTAGAATGATATTTCCTACTTAAATACTTTTTCTGAGAATTTTATGAATTTATGAAAATTTCAACGGAGTCGGTAAATTACTGATTCCGGGATTTTTAGTTTTAAAACTATAAAGTATTTCTTCAAACGGATTTCACTATACGTCTTCATATATTATTATTGATTTTTGGTAAAATTTACGAGTCGTTCCGAGATACTTGAATTTCGGACGATTTCGGTATTTCCCGAAATGTTTTCCGCATCCTCGACTTAAACCCGGGAACTTGTATTTTCAATATTTTATTTTCTAAATCCAAGAGAAAATATCTTCTCCTTTATGATTTCTTTTCTTTTTCCTTTCCTTATTTCTTTCCTCCACAACCACAAGTTTTTTCCATTTTCCAAAATTCCATTTTCTCCAAAAATTTCAACTCCACACATTTTCTCACCTACTTCCTCATTAAATGCCCATCTTTTCTCTCTCTCCCATGGCCGGCCAAGTGGTGGCTAGGAGAGACACCTCACCTCCCCTTTTTTGCACAAAACCCCCTCTCAAATTCTTTATTTGCATCTCCTTTACAAAATCAAATCCTATATAAGTTTTCCTTTACATTCTTTTACTCTTTTCTTCACTTCACCAAGAAAATAGCCTTCACCATTTCCTTCTCCATCTCAAACCCTAACTCCAAAGCTCACCTAGGTTTTCATCTCCATCTCTAGCAACCATCTCTACCTTGAATTTGGATCGCATCTCTCTTCGTCGGAAGTATCGCCAAGGATCGAGTGGGTGATACCGTCGACTACGATCTCTTCCGAATTCGCATAGAACTTCGATTAACCGTTCGAGGTGAGTATATTTACTCACCAAGACTTGTAAACTCCTTTGTGTACTTGTGTTGACAAAACATGCACACTTGTGACATAAAAATCATATTTTTAGACCCTCAAACAAAACCCTAGAAATCTGTTCTGTTTGCTGTTTTCCCACGATTAGTCGACTAGACCTAGGGACTAGTCGACTAACCCACCTTAGTTGAAACGTAACATTTTCTGATTTCACAGTTTTAGTCGACTAGATCCTATTACCAGTCGACTAGAGACCCCTAGTCGACTACTATCTTGACCCTAGTCGACTAACCTTTTCCTGAACCAGAAAACCCAACTCTCGGCTCCAGTCGACTTAGCTTAGATCATTAGTCGACTTGAGACCATTAGTCGACTACCATTTTTACCTTAGTCGACTAATATTTTCCTGAAATAAACCCCAACTCTCTGTATCTCAGACTTAGTCGACTTAAGTATCCGTTAGTCGACTAGTAGTTCCCTGTTAGTCGACTACCCTTACAACCCTAGTCGACTAACTTTCCTGAAACAGAATTCCAACTCTCTGGAACCCAGTTTTAGTCGACTCATCCAGATCATTAGTCGACTTAAGACCCCTATTAGTCGACTAATCCTTCCACATAGTCGACTAATTCTGACTGTTTGACTTAGTTGATTTCTTTTCTGGGATTGGATCTTATCATTGATACATGTGTGGCATATTATTCTTGTTCATGCTTCTTAACTGGTACTACATGACATGTTACTTGATAGACATTATCTCATATTACTTCATGACTTGTTATTACATATCATCGCTCCATAACTTGTTAAAATATGAATATCACCACTTATCATGCCATCACTTGAACCAAGCATGATACACTTGACTTTTGCATAAAATGGACCAACTTACATATGGGTCGGGGGAAAACATGCGGATATCGATATGTGTTCGTGTTTACAGTGGCTTTTAGGAATGTTGTGCAACTCATGTTCCGGTCTGACCTGTGGGCCTCCAGGGGACCGAGGGGAGTGCTTGCTCCCTCTATTACTGGTACCATCATGATAAGGGCATACATAAGTCCCTCCTGTTTAGCCTAGCGGCTGGCTTCCGTCACCAAGCAACGGAACAATCCTGGACCGTTATCCCGGGCATGTACGGGGTCCACTGTAAACATAGTTCGTCGATACAACCGCTGATTTCCAATAACAACCTTGCTTTACTAGGATATGGATCTATGTGCTCTGGGACGCTGGGTCACATAGCTAGATATCACAGTAAGACAAGTAATAATAATAAGATGTTAACTGTAGATCTAATGTATTAGGACTTTATCTCTTCATGCTTTTCATACTTGTTAGCTGATATTCCTTATATTGTTTCATACTACTTATTCATGTCTCTTAGCCACTTGGCTGTAGTCCGTTTATTGTTTATATGTCTTGACTCCCTTGGATTTGCATATTCAGATTCCGAAGCTTGGACCGAAGTGGAGCCAACTGCTGAGGATCGAGCCTATCTTAGTGGGCAAGCTGACTAGTTCCAGTTCCCTTGTGCCAGACTCCTCATTTTTGACTCACGGGATCTTCTTTCTACTCGTGAGCTTTTTGTATACATTCTTGTATCTTGTTCTTTTGGACTTGGTTGTGATAAATGACACTTGTAAAGTGTAATAGTTATCATATCCTGTATAACTTTGTACATGTATTTTCATGTTGGCATATGTATGTATACCACGCTTTGTGTTGTACTCTGATCCTTGCTTGTACTTTTATGCTTAGCGTATATACATGGGGGCAATTCCTGACCTACGTATATACGTCGCAGTGACGTCCCCGTATCCGTGGAATCGGGGCGTTACACCTAGTATGTATGGGTGACCAATGAAAAATTAGTACGGGGAATGGGTAGTCATTATGTAAAGGTCCCAGTCTTAAAAATTTTCATTTTCACAACCATCACTGGTTATCCTTAATCCAAGCGTGGGACCCATAACACTTCGATTTCAGCTAACATCAGCCTACTTATGGTTTCACAACACTTCCACTACTAGAGCATATATTTTCAAACATTGATCCGACAATCCGATAAAGAACACATAGCAAACTCATTACTACTCCATAAAACTCCATAATATTAACAAGATTCAGGTTAAGCACCTATTAATACAAGCATTTCAATATATTACAAAAGTTCATGGCAAGCATCAACATAGGAGTTTTACATAGTATTTCTTAAACAACATATACATATCAAAAGAACATGCCAAAAGGGTGAAAATATTTTCCGCTGCGACCTATCCCGTATATTGCCATTAAGCGGGTCTCTTGCCTTTATCTAGACCTGAGGGTGATTAATATAACAGAGTGAGCTTGACAGCTCATTGAGTAAAATAATAATCATATGCATGACCTTTATGTATGTCTATTAGAATTTATTATAAAGGTAACAATTGTAATTTATACTATTTTTGCATATTTTTATGTATTTGCTGAAGTCCTGACCAAAACACAGTAATTGGTCCTATTAGTCGACTTGCCCTTCCTATAGTCGACTAATACTATTATTAGTCGACTTGGCTTAAAACTATAGTCGACTGAACACTTGTCCAAAAAGATATCCATTCTCTGTTGGCTACCAGTGACTCAACTACTCGACTACCCTATCTTATATAGTCGACTACTTTTGGTATTAGTTAACTTATAAGCCATCTATAGTTGACTATGTCTTGACAAAAGAATATATTTACTCTCTGTTTGTTACCTGTAACTAAAGCTAGTCGACTGCCCTATTTTATATATGCGACTAACCTCGGTACTAGTCGAATACTTTATCTTATATAGTCGACTAAGGGTGATTTTCAAAGACTTACGTAACAGAATCTCACATCTATAGTCGACTTGGCCTATGGGTTAGTCGACTAATCAAGTAGAAATTGCCTATATCAGTCGACTATCACACAGTCTAATATTAAGAAATTTATATAGTTTTAACATGAAATTTCTATTTAACCATATTAACACACTTGTTAAACATAAAGTTGGACTCTCCCTTCGGTCACCTCCGGTTAAACTCGGTCTCTTCCTCCTATACGTTATTCAACATAATATTCTCCCCTTCGATCACCTCCGGCTCAACCCGGTCCTTGACTCCTATATATTATCGTAATATTCTCTCTTTCGGTCACCTCCGGTTCAACCCGGTCCCTTCCTCCAAATATGCAATAATCATATCCTTCATGTAACAACAACATGCAAGGATTCATAAAACAATGTCAACATAAATAATTTTCATGATTTGTACTTTACATCATGCCAACATTATGGAAGTCATTAACATGTATAAGTAACCACTTGCTAAGTCAACAACATGCGAGCCTTTTCAAGGTAACCAACATATTATATCATTTTAATATATGCGTAGCCATATATATGCATAGCATCAAGTATTTTATTTATCCATAGAACTATTTCTTTTTTAGAGGCATGTGTTTGACTACCATATATACACACACTAAAATTTATCAATCATGCACAATGGTAAGCATACATGAAAATAGTTACAACATGATTACCATAAGATTGTTTATAATGTACACATAAAGTCTATAAATCATACAAATGCATTATCGTTCAATTTCACGTCCACTTATAACTTAGCAATTCCTACTTTATTTCAAACTTTACACTACCTACATTATATTAGGGTTTGGATGTTCTACTCACCCTTGAAGAGAATATCCCCTTATCAAGCTTGGTCACCGGCTATAATGGAGTCTAGAAGACTATAACAATGTCATAATTAGTTTCTAGTTGAAAGAGAATAAGAGTGGTTAGTAGTCTTAAGAATGTCCTTACCTTCAATCAAAATCACCCTCCTAACTTGTTAACCTAGGCCAACCTTGTCTTCAAGAATTTTCCTCTAAGGTGATGTTAGATCACCATTTTTCATATTCTATTAGGTCTTTGGAGGAGATAAAATAGGTAAAGGAAGCCTTTTTAATATAAAGGAAGGAAGGGAAGAAGAGTTAGTGAGAGAGAGAGAGAGTGAGTGAATGGAGAAAGGGAGGGGGAAATATTAGGGTGATGGCTGTTTTTGCCTTGGCCGGGTGCAAAATGAAGAGAGGGAAAAATTCTTTTGAAGTTGGAAATCAAAGAGAATGAAAGAGTGTTGCCAAATGAGAATTCTCTCCCTATTCCCCCTATTTATACTTCCCTTCTCTTAATGATATCATGCCAAGTGCCCCCTAACATCATCTCTCTACACCTATACCTTACTCCTATAAGTAAGGTCCCCATCCCTCTCCCCTTCATGAAGCACTTGCACCAACAAGTATGGTGGGGGTATGGTAAAAAAGTCAACATGAATGTGTGTGTATTTAACCCATATACATATATATTAGTATATGCATGGTATAATAAATAGTATAAGTATCTTATATGAATACTTGTTTCCACATTATCTCCCTAAAGCACTCAAGTATTAAGTAGGTGATTAATTAAGGCAAGTGTTACACATTACTAACAAAATTTGTAAGGCGTGCACTGTGGAGTTATGTGATAGAAAGTTGGAAGCCGACATGCTCGTACTGGACAGTGGAGGGTACGATGTGATCCTAGACATGACTTGTCTTAGCAAGTATCATGCGGTGTGTCAGAACAAGAAAGTGATCTTCAGAATTTCACACAAATCGAAGTTTCAATTCATTGGAGAGCGCAAGTCCCTCAGGAAGGAATATCAACTGGATTGTGCCACTGTTGGAGATAAGAAGAAGATGGTGTCAATATGGAATGAATTTCTGGATATATTTGAGGAGATATCAGGAACTGACAGAGTTGTGGAGTTCTCTATTGACATCATTCCAGAAATGACTCCCATCTCCAAAGCATCGTACCGGATGGCACCAACAGAATTGGCTATATTGAAGGAACAACTGCTGGAGAATTCGAGCAAGGGTCTAATTAGATCGAGTACTTCACCTTGTGGAGCACCAGTATTGATGGAAAACAAGAAGGATGGTGGTAAGAGATTGTGTATTGATTATAGAGAATTGAATAAAGTCACCATTAAGAACAAGTACCATTTATCGAGGATTGATGATCTCTTTGATCAACTTCACGGGGCCTAAGTGTTCTCAAAGTTAGATCTGCAGTCAGGGTACCATCATTTGAAGGTGAAGAAAGAAAACATCCAGAAGACGGCATTTAGGACTCGCTATGGTCATTACGAGTTCCTGGTTATGCCCTTTGGCGGAATAAATGCCCCTGCAGTTTTTATGGACTTGATGAATAGAATCTTCTCACTATATTTGACAAGTTTATATTGATGTTCATTGATGATATTTTGGTCTATTCTAAGAGTGAAGAAGAGCATGCAGAGCATCTGAGGGTTGTGCTACAGATGCACTGACTTGAGCAGTTTCATGCCAAACTTAGTAAGTGCAAGTTTTGGCTGGAGAGAGTAGCATTCTTGGGCTATGTTGTTTCTAATGAAGGAATCTCAGTGGATCCCAGCAAGATTCAGGCAATGAAGGATTAGCTAACTCTAAAGTTAACAATAGAGATCAGGAGCTTTATCAAATTAACTGGATATTATCGAAGGTTCGTGCAAGACTTCTCTAAAATAGTAGCTCCTTTGACCAGGCTTACCAGGAAGGGAGAGAAGTATGTATGGTTGAGGAGTGTGCGTCTGCTTTTGAGGAGTTGAAAAATAAGTTGATTTCAGCTCCAATCTTGAAGACACCCTCAGGGACAGGAGGAATGGTTGTATACAGTGATGCATCAGGGAAGGGTCTTGGATGTGTATTTGTCACGCCCCGCTTCCCAAAATACGAGGGAAAGGAGTCGCGACGAAGGTCGGCGACGCATATACGCAAGGAAAATACCTCACGTATACACGCTAAGCCTAAATTAACCTGAACAAGCTATAAATCAGAACTATAATAATCATCGATCACTGCAATAATACATATAAGACTACACAAGATCTGAAATGAATGAGGAATAGAATAACAGGCTAAATGTGATATACAAGAATCAAGGAATAATAGCAGGAAAAAGAAAATGCAAGAGTACCAGAATCAAAGGGAGAGGACCCAAGCTCCTCGCAAAGCGTACCGTCTCATCGAACACCTGCACATTAGAAACAATCGTCCAATATCTGGACGTGCAAATCCAGGGTCGTCAGAACGTGACCGTGGTGAGTGTGTGTGTAAAAGGGAAAAGCTCGTGCATGTAAACAGTGTGCATAAATAATAACAAGAACAACTGCAGATATAAGAGACTAAATAACATGATAAATAACTGAACTGTAATATATCTGATAACAACACGAATAAAGATAGAAGACAACTGTCACAATGGTAAACAAGCAACTGATATCAAAATATGTAACCTACCATGTGTACCTATGCTGGTATCCAAGTCTGGTCATAAATCTGGTCCTGGTTACAATAATGTGTCTATCATAGTGATCTATATGTACAATCAGGTGATTACGGTCAGTCACAATGCATTAACAGTTCATTATCATTTATTATGTCAGCGAACACCAATTGCCACTTGTAATAGACGCATCCCATACTACGCCTACTATACGTGTCAATCAGGGTCCTAAGTTATTGAAATTAGTGGAAGAGACTTTGTTCATGTTTTAGGTGGGTCCCGTACATACCCGGGACCACGGCCTCAGTTTCCTGGCGCTGAACCAGGCCGTACCGCTAGGTACTCAGTAACAGTAACAGTAATCTCACTGTGAAAACAGTGGAACAGTAACAGTACAGATGGGATGTCAGTCATCCCCCAGAAACCCTACAGTGGAACCCTTAGTTGGCTGCGCAACCTGTATCCTAGGTCCACCCAAAATACAGACGCTGTCTCCTCCATCAATTTCCCCAATCCCAGTGTAAGTTGTCTTTTTACATTATTATTTAATTCAGTTAGGTCAGTCAATATCAATGTCACCTAGAATACTGAGACATGCAGTGACCGTAACAGTAACAGTACAGTAACAGTAATTGTATACACGATGAACAGTAATAGGAACAGTGAACAGTAACAGTAATCGTGTATACAATGAATAGAGCTGTACCGAGTGTTACGGTTTGTGATACTTTCCCAGTAACTTTCAGTAACATGAACAGTATGTTTATCAGGTAGATATTATGTATAATCAGTCACGTTACTTAAATGAACATGATATTTATTCAGAATCAGTATTATAATCTTTTGGGTTTATTCATTATGCATCTAGTATGTGAACATGAATAATAATTGATATGCATGAACAGTAATTAAATATGAACACTATTTAAACATAAAATAACGTCTATTAAAACAAGTTAAAAGCACTCACATGCAATAATATCGAAATGCTCAATAAATAATTAAGGAACACTCATATGAAATAATACTGAAATACTCAATGAGAAAATAAAGAACACTCACATCAAATAATACTGAAACGCTCAACGAGAAAATAAAGAACACTCACATGAAATGACGCAGTTTCGGAACCGAATAGCCGTCTGGTCTTCACTGCACAAACTAGTACTGATCTTCGGATCGTCCTATGGATCGGTCTTCGAATTGCCTGTGTATCGGGTCCACAACGAGCATGAATCCGGATCGGGTCCGGGTCTCCCGCAACGGTCCGGATCTCACCAAACGATTCCGAACGGCAGGGGCGTCTATGGCTCGGGTCCGGCCACCGCGGAGCTCGCCGGAGGTCACGACGGGTCTCACCAAACGGATCCGCAACACTTAAAGAAAAGGCGAAGTCCTTTTGCCAACTCAAACCAAGGAATCAACTAGCTTTTGCAGGATTAACATAGCAAAAAAAAACCAATGCCCTGAAGACAAGTCAACATCATAGTTAGCTCCTTTATAAGAGATTAGTGTACGATCAATCCACCTCGTAGTAGCCAAGTCAAATATGGACCATCCAACCAAATCAAACACAAAATCAGAGCTGTAGACGCAGTTCTTCATGCAACCTACATCAGCAGCTAACAAGGACAAGGAGGAACCATCATTAAGAAAAAAACATAAGATCACCAAGTGAATCCACACCTCTTTTCAGAAAGATCCGCCCTGAATACCAAGAGATCAAGAACAGGGGAGCCATCCTCTTCGAATGATGCATCAGGGCACTCAACAAACAACGCCTCCCCATCAGATTCCACCAGCACAAATTTCAGCTCCCATGACCCGTGGCTCCGACCCATCTCCAAGGACTGCAATGTAGGTGTGGGGAGATG
This sequence comes from Agave tequilana, assembly GCA_038442645.1. Taxonomy (NCBI): domain Eukaryota; kingdom Viridiplantae; phylum Streptophyta; class Magnoliopsida; order Asparagales; family Asparagaceae; genus Agave; species Agave tequilana. The sequence continues at coordinate 56,105 of JAVJIF010010213.1, read as the reverse complement.
GGGATCGATGACATACAAAATGCTCCCATTGGGTTTACTATAAAATTTCCCTCACAGCAGGCAACAGAGACAATTGTCTCCTCAATTTCTCCAATTGTTATCCAATCACCACAGCCATTCAATCAATACAGAAGGATGGTAAACCCATCGGAGGGGAGAACAGTGCAGTTTGGGTCAGACAGTGGAGCCGATATGGCTCCGCCGCAGCAACAGAGATCCTTGGGGAAGATTGGTGGGAGTGTGATTTGGGAAACTGGTGACGGGGTTGAGAAGGAAAGGTTGTTTAGTAGTGGGCAACAAGTGGTCGTCCTCGTCGAGCACGAAGAGGAGCAGCCATCCGCTGCAGGAGGCCAAGCAGCGGGCACCGCGGGCATTAGGGGGGAGGGGAAGGAGGTGAAGTGTTTCCTCCAAGGGGCTCGAGTGCGTCGGTGTTGCAAGAAGCAGGGAGTATGGGCGCAAGTGGAAATGGCGGAGGTGGGCTGCGGATCATGTTGAGGGGACTGGATCTGCTATGGGGTTTCGTCGGAGTGGTGCTCGGGCTATGGGGAGGTGCGGCACGGCTAGGAGAGAAGGGGAGGAGATTAGGGATTTAGGATTAGATTTGTTATAGGATTATGATTAGTTATAATTTGATCTAATTGTTAAGATTTGATTTTGGGTTGTTGGGATTAAGATACTTGAATAATGGGTTTCGGGTTGAAAGGTCACGGGTTTGGATCATCGGTATAAGTTGAGATAAAAGGGTAATGGTTAAGAAATGGGAAATGGGTAGGATCAAGACTAATGAGTATAATATTGATGAGTTTGGGTCTTGGGGAAAATAATAAGATGAAAAATAGAAATGAAAGAAAATGAAAGGGAAAAGAGAAAGCTATGCTCATAACCACACATAAATTAATAATAATAATGCTAATAATACGATAAAATACATACATGACTTGTAACCACCCATATACTAATATACATACAATTCACGAACATAAATATATCATATGTATACACATGCACATATAAAAATAAATAAAAACTGAATAGCAAATCCAAGAAATATTTAAGATGTTAGTAGCAATTTCGTACTAATAATAAAAGAATAATAAATCTCATGATACAAAATACATATATACGTATTAAAATATTATCATTATTATTAAATCCTATATTACAAAATAAGGGTATTACAGTATTGATGCAGCATGGACATGTGGTATCTTATGCATCCAGGTAATTAAAATCACATGAGAAAAACTATCCAACGCATGATCTAGAGCTGGCAGCTGTGATCTTTGTGTTGAAGCTAAGGAGGCATTACTTACTGGGTGACCGACTGTTGATTTACACGATCACAAGAGTTTGAAATATCTTTTCACCCAGAAGAAGTTGAACATAAGGCAGAGGCGATGGCTCAAGTTGATGGAAGATTATGATATAGATCTGCAGTACCATCCTGGCAAAGTTAATGTGGTACCTGATGCTTGAGTAGAAGACCTGAAGCCAGCATGGTAGTGCTGCTCACTCAGCAAGAGGAGTTACTCAAGGAGATGAGACGGCTAGACTTGATGGTGATTCAGAGGGTTAGTAGGTCCGTGCAGTTGATGGCATTTTAGATCCAGCCGATATTGATGGAAGAAATTAGATAAGCACAAAAAGAAGATCTCAGATTGCTGAAGTTCAGGGAGCAAGTAGAAGCAGGGCTGAGGTCAGATGTTTGTATGCAAACTGAAGGTCCACTCTATTTCAGGAACAGAATTTGTATAACTCAGGGGACATTAGACAGAAGATCTTAACCGAGGCCTACAACTTAGCTTACTCTATACACTCTAGAGGAACAAAAATGTATCAGGATCTGAAGCAACATTTCTGATGGAATGCAATGAAGAGAGAGATCGCACAATATGTGGCGAAGTGTCTAGTGTGTCAGAAGTGAAGGCTGAACACCAAACACCAGTAGGATTACTTCAGCCTTTGTCAATACCAGAATAGAAGTGGGAGTATGTTACAATGAATTTTGTCACCGCTTTACCCCGCAGTCCAAATGGGAACAATGCAATATGGGTAGTTGTTGACCGTTTCATTAAGTCAGCACATTTCATACCATTCAGAGTGGGACAATATACAGAGCTTCTGGCAAACAAGTACATAAGAGAGATAGTTCGACTGCATGGAGTCTCAGTTAGTATCGTGTCAGACAGAGACACGAGGTTCAAATCTTGCTTCTGGGAGAGCCTTCAAGAGAGTCTGGGGACCCGTCTGAAGTTTAGCACTTCATATCATTCAGAGACAGACTGGCAGTCCTAACAGACCATACAGATCCTAGAAGACATGTTGAGGGCATGTATGATAGACTTCAAGGGATCGTGAGAAGACCATCTACATTTGGCAGAGTTTTCCTATAATAATAGCAATCAGGCATCCGTTAGAAGTCATATATGGCAGGAGATGCAGATCACCATTGTGTTGGGATGAAGTTGGTGAGAGAAGACATTTGCGACCGGATGTGATAATACAGGCCGTGGATAAGATCAGAACTATCCAAAAGCACCTTCATGCAGCACAAAACAGATAGAAGAGTTGGACGGATTCTAATAGAAGACCGTTAGAGTTTCAGGTGGGAGAATATGTGTTACAGAGGATATCTTCGACCAAGGGAGTAATCAGATTTGGTGCACGTGGAAAGCTGAGTCCGAGGTATATAGGCCCGTTTGAGATATTGGAACGAGTAGGAGAAGTGGCCTACAGATTGGCACTGTGGCCATCACCGGTAGGAGTACACAATGTGTTCCATGTGTCACAACTGAGAAGATATATCAGGGACGAGAGCCATGCATCGAATTATTCAGAGTTAGAGTTGCAGCCAGATTTGTCATATACCGAGAGACCAATGGTTATAATGGACAGAAGTGTTAAGATCCTGAAGAATCGGACTATCCCGTTGGTGCTAGTTTCATGGAACAGGCATAGTTCGGGGGAAGCAACTTGGGACCGAGAAGATGTGATTCGTGACCGTTACCCGATCTATTCGAGCCTTGAGTGGTAATTTTTCACATGAACTCCATCTCTTGTCTTATCAACGCTTTATTTTCATATTCATCTCCTTCCTTATTAAAATTTCGAGGACAAAATTTTTTCTAGGTCGATAGATTGTAGCACCCCGTCCCAGGATAAGTACCCTGAAACGTGTCCCAAAGTTTTTTGACTGTACTATTTTAATTTTCTCTCTGTATTTGTTTTAGGGTTGTGATTGCTTATGTTATTTGATGTCGGATCTGGATTCTCAGACCTAGAGGCAGCCCAGACCCGGACCGGGAACCCAATACCAGTATACTGCCAGATTTGACCTTTTTGGTAGTCTGATTTGACTGATTTCAATTTCAAACACTATTTTCTAATATTTTAGATTTTTTCATGATTTTTTTGGAATTTTTCAGAATTATTCTGCAAAATCTTCAAAACTGGTGTCGATCGGCACCGCTGACTGATTTCTGAATTTTTAGTTTTCAAATGAAATTGAATTTTTAGAAACGGTTTTCACATTACTTCGTAGAATTTAATTTTCTATTTAAATACATTTTTTGTGATTTTTTTAAATTTATCAAAATTTGACCGATTCTGGTGTCGACTAGTATCGTTGAAAAATTTCAGGATTTTAAATTTGAAAATTAGATTGAATTTCTCGATTCTGATTTCACCACATATCTTAAAATAATATTGACTATTTTTGAAAATTTTTTGGAACGTTTCAGAAACAGTCAAATTTTACCTTATTAAATGATAATATTATTTACCGTTCTTTTCTTTTCTTTCTTTTTCCTTCTCCACTCCTCTACTTTATACTCCCAAGATATTCTATTAATTTTATTATTTAATAATATATTTATTTATTATTTTTCCCCTTATTTCTTTATTTTTTCCTTTTCCTTTCCTTTTCTTTCTTTTTCTTCTTTTCTTTTTCTCCTCCCTTACTTCTCCTATGCCCTGCACCTAACGACTCACTCCCTGCTGTGTCCCTGCTGCGGTTGCAAACAACAACATCCCCTCCATCACCCCACTCCTCCCATTCCCTCCCTCTCCTTCTCCTTCTTTTAATCTTTTTTATTTCTTCCCTTCTCCTTCCTTATCTTCTCCATTTCATTTCTCCAAACCAACACCCCTTCTCTCTCCCCACTCATAACCGCTGACGTCTCCACCATCACCACCGCCGCACCACCGCTGCCTAGCTGCCGGCGCCACCTCCCCAACCCCCCTCTCCTCTCCTCCACCTCCCTTACCTTCAACCACCACCCCACCTTCTTCAATATCAATAAAAATTCATCACTTCCCCTCCTCTTCTTCTCCAAAATTCACCACCAACTCCACCAATTCCTCCACTCCAACCACTCCACCATCATCTCCTCCTCCTCCTCCAACTCCCCACCACCACCAACAACCAACACAACCACCAACACAACCACCACCACCACCACCACCATTTCCATCAACAAACAACACCAACCACAACTTCAACAACCAAACTCCACCACCACTCCACTCCTCCCCGGGCCAGGCGCACCGCGCCCACATCCTCCGGCGGAGGCGCCTAACCCAGGGCTACCAGGCGCTTCTGTGGGGTGCACTGGCACCCCTACTCCCCTGCCTGCTTGTCGGGTGTGCCGTAACCCCCTAGGTATATTCCTATGGGGAGTGGTGATACTTTATTCCTGTTCGGGCATATACTAAGTCTTACGGGCATATAGTAAGACCCGATACCTAGCAGTACGTTCCGGCTCAGTACTAGATACTCCTGGACCGTTATTCCGTGCATGCACGAGACCTATTCTAAACATGGTTTGTTGATCCCCATCAGTTTCTAATAACTAACCTCGCTCGACTTGTATGCGGAGGTATATGGTATGGGCCATATACCGAAACATACAAATTGAACAAGTCTTCATAATAACTTGATAATTGACTTCATAAATTTTATTATCATATCCAAATTTACTATTTATTGTAGTTACTCCATGCTTGCTGATATGAGTACTTAATACTTGACCTGCTATACTTGCTTTTGTTTCATGCCACATAGATTCTAATATCATTTCCATATTTTATATTTATTGTGATTATTCCATGCTTACAGATCTGAGTACATAACACTTGACCTGATGCACTTGATTTCGTTTATGCTGCCACTTGGTTTCTTTTTCACTCGCTGGGTTGCCTATTAACAACCCTGGATTTGCATGTTCAGATCTTACAACTTGGACTGAGGTGGACCCATCAGTTGAGGAATAGGTCTTCTTCGAGGAGCAGGCGGATCACCCGTAACTTCATCCTGTCTTTCGCGAGATTCTCTCTGTCAGCTCGTGAGTTCTTACCTTTTATACCCTATGCAGTCTACTTTTGTACTTCCTGGTGATGTAATATTTATGTAATATTATGTCACAGACTGTGATGACTGAGTACTTGTACTTTTGTATTGGAATGTATATTATCACGTATTTTTCGCACTCTGATTCCTGTATCATGTTGATGCTTAGCATACATACGTGAAGATATCATCGCCCTGCATATATACGCCGCAGTAGTGTCTCCGTATCCATAGGATCGGGACGCTACAGTCTTAGATTAGCACTACAACTATTCACCCCCTCTAGGTATACTTTCAATTGGTATCAGAGCTAGCACTCATGATATTCGGTTTAACCACCTAGGAGTTAATCCTTGGATTGATAATCTAGTCTATTACTTTGCATGCATATAGTTTAGACTCATGGAGTATCTTGCTCCACCTATGTTTGATGATTCTAACATAGATATGTGAAAATTTAAAATGAGTTCATATTTAAAAGCCCTAGGTTTGCATGTTTATCTTGCCACATCAAGAAATCATTTGTTGGTAATGACAAGCATATAGAGGCTAATGCAAAAGCATTGATTGCACTTAGGCAATCACTAAGCAAAAATTATTGATCTATATTTTCTCATTATGATTCCACTTTTACAGTGTAGAACACATTGACCTCTCTCAAGGAACAAATTTCACATATTTTGGAGAGAGAGACTATTGAGGATGAATCTGAGCACGTGCTACATGATCCAAGGGAATAACTCTCTTGAGTTAAATTTGGATACCCATCTTGATGATTATGCTAGTTCTTCAATTGATGATAATGCCATGGATGCTCATGTTTTAAATGAAGAACTTTTTGAGTTTTGTAAAAATTTGCTTTCGAAGTATGAAGCTTTAAAGAAAAAGAGTTTTGAATTATAAGAAGAAAATGAAAACTTGTTTTTTAAAACTTGATTTGATTTTACAAGAAAAGGTTGAGGTTTCAAATGAAAGAGATTCATTAAAAACCCAAGTTGACCTTGTTTTGAAGAAAAATAAAATTTTGAAGAACAAAAATGATCTTGATCATGTTTTGAAGAATAATGATGTTTTGTCTTCAAAACTTGATTTTATTTTAAAGAGAATGATTCCTTAAAAAATAAAATTACTTTAATTTCAAAGGTATTAGAATTGTTTCAAAAGAAAAGGTTTTTTTTGAAAAATGATTTAGATTCTCATGTTTACCATGCTACTGTAACTTGATGATGATATTTATATGATGAAGAAGAGTGTAGATTGTTTGGTCTCCAAAGCCAATGTGCCTTAAGCCCCAAGAGTTGGAATCCATATTTCGTAAGAAAAATACTCTACATATGCATGCACACCCTCCACGGCATACACATGCTTCTCATGTTCACACACATGACACTATGTATGCTAATGTGTACAAGTATCACACACATGACACTATGTATGCTAATGTGTACACTTGTACACATTGTGGTCGCAAGAATCACCTTGCAATATTTTGCTACGATAGATTAAATACTTTAAATTTTGTAAGTAAATTTGTTTGGGTTAGAAAAAGTGCTAACCCTCATGGACCCAAGAAAGTTTGGGTACCAAAATCCATCCCTATTTCATTTGATGTAGGTATGAGCTCTCACAAGTCGTGAGAGTATTGGTGCTTTGGTGGCATGTACGTTTGAACTCAATGGACACACAATACATGCATCGCTATCAGAGAGTTTTGGTGGGAGGATCATCATAATTTGGAGACCTAGAGACTATTTCAATTGGTTTTGGTAGCTATCTTTAACTCCTATTCTAGCTTACATGCTTTTATATTGATGATTTTAGCATGTCATGAATTTAATACTCATTATGTTAAATGCATTGTTTATTAGACTTGTGATATACATAGATAGTATTTGAGATACATCCATATTCATATAGATTCATATTTTTGTGTTATCACTATAATTTAGCTATTGTGTATATCTTAGTGTTCATAACAATTTGCGTTTATTCTTAGAGCAATTTGTTTTGATGTTTTGTACTTCATATTTTGATTACATGTTTAAATGTGATTTTTATTAAAACTTTGTTACTTGTACAACTAGTGAGCTATACTTAATTATTGTGTTTGAGTGCTTAATTGCTCATATGTGCTCATTATATGTATTAGTATAACTTAATTTTGATGATTCTTATATTTATACTTGTATTCCTTAATTTTGTACATGTTTTCGTGTTTAGCTTCAAGTATATGTTAATTTTGTCAAAAAACTATTAGATATACATGTCTATCTTAAAGTCATTTGCTTTACATGCCATGTATTCTATTAAGCACTCTTTTTATGTTTGGATATGTATGTATATTTTTAGTTTTGACAAAACATACATATACCTTGAAGTTTGTTCAGTTTTGATGAAAATTGAATTTTTATGATTTTCATGTTTATGATAAAAGAAATTTGATTGAGCTTAATTGTCTTTTCTCCATGATTTTGTTAATTACATGATTTTTGTGCACTTTATAATTGTGTGTTTACTCATGATTTTGATTTCATAAGCCTATAAGTGCTTTATTGATCTTTGAGTGACAATTATTATATATTTAGCATGTTTTCATGGGATACATATTTATTTTATTTCTTACTTGAAGGATTTCGTACTAATTTTTAAAATTTTCTTTAAACTAGTTTCATATTCTTCAATTGGTAGAGTTTTCAACTCATTCTAAAATTATTTTCAAATCTTATTTTTGAAAACTTCTACCATATAAGGGCGGTTGGTTAGGCTCCGAGCCTTGTATGCTCTTTATTAAACATCTATTTAAATATGTGCATGATATGGTGATAGTTATGAGTTATACACTTGCTTATCGTGAAAATTGATTATTGGGTCTGTTTGGTTGTCGTAATTGGTCGTAATTCGTAAGTCGTAATTGGTAAAGTCTTTTACAGTTGTAAATGAATTACATGCATGTAAGTTTTATGGTGTTTGGTTGGTAATATAAAGTTATAAGTAAGAAAGTATATTGTATTTTATGGTGTTTGGTTGTCGTAGCGTGTAAGTCGTAAGTGAAAAAGTTGACCACAAAATTAACTATTTGGTGATTTAAAAAGTTTTAATATTGCAAATAAATATTAAAAATGCTAAATATTAAAAAAATTTAATATTAATATAAAAAAATAATACAAATTTGCATGACCACAAAATTAACTGTAACTGAGCTGTAAGTGAGTGGCAATTGGGTTGCAAGTGAGTGACAGTTGAGTTGCGTAAGTCTTTTACGAATTACGGTCCAAACAAACGCCGTAGTTGTAACTAGGTTGTAAGTAATTTACGAATTACGGCCTTTTACGTGAAGCAAACAACCCCATTGTATACTCATGTTTTATATATGTGTATGTATGTGTGTGTGTGTGTATATATATATATATATATATATATATATATATATATATATATATATATATATATATATATGCATCATATTTCAATTGATATTATATTACTCTGACCATACATACATATAGATGCTTTCTTGTGCTATAAACTATATATGACCACACATTTTTTAGCACAAATTATTTTATACTAAGTTTGATTCATATTTTTAATGATAATTGGTATCTTTACAAACTTATGCATTAGTTTTATTGGTATTTCATAAGGGGGGAGAAAAATTCTTGATTTATTTTTCAATTGATTTTATTTTCAATTCGTATCTTACTCCCACTCTTTATGAAGAAAAATATTTGTTTTGAAAAATGCTAATATTTTCAATATTGGTATCAATAACCTTCAATTGGTATTATTTTCAAATTGGTATCTATATTGCAAAATGATTTTAGTATTTACCTAAAAAAATAGTTTAAAATTTACTTTTAATTGGTATCATGTCTTTCTATTGGTATCAATTGGTAAAAAGATTTTGTGTTTTCTTTCAATTGACTTATTTCAATTGATAGTTTTTATTGATATAAAAATATATTTTTATTGGTATTGTTTGTTTTTCTTCACCTTTTGTTGATGAGTGACAAAAAGGGAGAGAAGAATTTGAGTTTATATATGCATGTTTTATTAATTGTTTATGTATATATATACACACATGTTTTTATGAGTTTTATTACAGATTGTTTTATTATTGTTTATTGGTATTTGAACTTATATTGAATATCTATTTGTTTATTGTCTTGCATGAGTTAAGGTGGAGCTTTTATGAAGCCTATCTTTAATCAATACATATATAACCTCATAAGTTTTCTCATCATCAAAAAGGGGGAGATTGTTTGCCCAAAGGCCCTTCACCTTAGTTTTGATGATGACTAACTTATGAAGTTAAGTTACTAATGATCTTGTGTTTAATAAGTTTCAGATATTGATCATGATCTTAGTAGGTGTTTAGTTTCAACAAAAAATTCAAAATCAAATTTTAGAGCTAACACGTGTTGGTTCAAGAGCTCGCGCTTCAAGATCACATCTAGAACTCAGAAGGAGTCAGTTCTATGGATCATGTTTGGATCGAGTCGTCTTGAAGATGAAGATCATCCAGAAGATTTCGATTTAGGTTTGTTTAGTTTTATTTAGATCTTGTCTGGTGCCACTTGTTGGAATTTAATCAACAGAGAATAGTAACACACCAGAGAATAGTCGCCAAGTGCACGAACAGGCAACCAAAGGGAAGAAAGTGAGAACACACAAATTTAATAAGGTTCGGTAATTGTCTACGTACTCGGGGCAGAAGGGAAGAGAGATCTTATTAATCGATCAACTACAAGATATAACTCATGGGGATAATACCCCTTTATATATATAGCCAGAGACTCCCTGAAGGAAAAAAAACCAATAGATTTGAAATCGGATAAAAAACGAAGTTAGAATCACAATAGGTGCCCAGACCCGACGTGCGGCCGATCGGGTGATCGACCGCTCTCTGTGCGGTGTCAAAACTGCGCTATGTGTGGTCGACCAGGCAGTTCGACCTCGCTCTTTGCAGTGTCAGTTTGGCCTTCTGGCCGGGCAACCGAGCGGTTGACCGGGACTGTATTTGTTGAGCAGCTTCTATGGGCGGTCGACCGCTACGCTTCTTTCTTCTTATGTTTGCTTTTCGATCGGCCCTCTGTTTTCAACTGCGTCTGGTCTTCTACCTTGCACAGTTGAACTTCGATCTCTGCGCTATTTTCTCTGATGAGTTAAAAAACTCCACTAATAAGATTTTACATTCTCTCCCCACGCTAGCCATACTCAGGTTGCCTGTTAAAGTTCTCTTTTATTTTGACATTTATCGTATCATCTTGCAATGTTTATTCCTCTAATTTATTGATATCTTATTTATTAATTTAAAACATAACATTGCAAAACTTTCCATAAATATCTTCATTATTAATTAAGTAGATATCATATGCACTTTGTTTATTAACTTGGTTTGAAAAGCTCACCTTGCTTACTAAATTCATCGGGTCTTTATTAAGCTAAACAGTCAAATCTATTTTTAGTACGTAACCCATTGAGCCGTCATGAAAATAACAAATAGAGGGCAGATGTAGACAATATGATAGAGGGGAAAAAATATAGGTATTAAAGACTTTTAATTTATGAGTGAAATTATAATTCAAAACTCTAAAAAAAAAAAAAGAAGAAGTCAACCTCTAAATTAAGGCACCCATCAATTCCGTAAAGACACTTCAAAAAAATGACCAAAATGTCCCCCATCCCAACCTCTGCTCTCCCTCTCCATCTCCCTGGCGAACCTCCACTCTCCGTCACTCTCTCCTCCCCTCTCGCTGACGAGCCTCCTCGGCGCTCCCTCTCCTTCTCTGTTCAGCCATTCCGGCCCCCGATCTTGCAGCTTAATTAATTACCAAAAAAATAAAAACTACTATTTCAAATGTATATTTAATAAAGCACGTAGAGCCAATGAGTCACCGACACGTCACGTGCGCTGGAGCCGGGCCAATGGAGGCCACGTCAGTGTCACCGTGCCAACTTGAGCCGTGTCAGTAACCGTTCTTACTGATTGCTCAGATGTGGGTGCCCACACTGCCAGGCGAGTGTACTACTCTGTCCACAGTGTTGGTTTTTTTTTAATTTAAACTATTTCAAAGTACATATTTAGAGTGGTTTAATGTTAATTACTTGCTAATGTTTGGTATCATCAGCTTATAATATCACGAGGCTTGCCAAGTTGAGAAGCTTCTAGCTAGGCACCAGACTTTGCCATAACGTGTCCTTTTTCAAATTAAAGGTACAAGTAAATTATAAAAAACTACCTCAAGTTTTCACGAGAATTATAACAAATTTTTCAAATGGACGCTGGGCTTATATCAAATCTCTGCGGCGATAAAATAGGCTTTCAGGGCCTGTTTGGTTCGTTGCAAAACGTCGCAAGTCGTAAGTTGTAAAATGAGAATGGAAAAAGTGAACTGTAGCAGTGAAAATATATTGTGTTTTACGGTGTTTGGTTGATAAAGTGATGTGTAAATGAAAAAGTATATTGTGTTTTACGGTGTTTGGTTGGTAAAGAGAAAGTGTAAATGGTAAAGTATATTGTGTTTTACGGTGTTTGGTTGGTAATGTAAAAGTGAAAGTGGAAAAGTTGACCACAAAATTAACTGTAGCAGTGATTTAAATATTATAAATACTATTAAATTAAATCTAATATTGCAAATTAAATTGTATTAATAAATTTGAGATAAAAAATTAATAATCTTAATATTTTATTTATAATAATAATATTAATAAAATATTAGTATAAATAGTAAAATATTACTAAAATATTAATTAAATAAATAATATAAAATTTTAAGAAAATTTAAAGAACATTAATAAAATTTTAAGAATACTAATAAAATATAAATATAAAAAATGTTAAAAAAATAAAATATAGTAATAATATTAAAAATACTTGAAAATTATTATAGTATAAATTTTATTATAATATTATTGTAATATTATAGAAATATAAAATTAACAAAGTAAAATATAATTATAATTTAATAATAAATTATCATTATAGTATTATTATACTGAATTATTATTACAATATTAACATAATAAAATATTAATATAATAATAAAAATATTATGATATTAATAAAGTAATTTTTATATTAAAAATTAAATAACTAAATATATAGTAATTTTATATTAAAGTATAATATTGTTATATTAATAAAATATTTACTCTAAATAAAATAATAAAAAATGGAATAAGTATTAATAAAATAATAAAATATTAAATAAAATATTAAATAAAAATAGTAAATTAAAATAGTAAAATATTAAATATTAAAACAATATTAAAAACAATAAAAAATTAAAGATTAAAAATATAAAATAATTAAATACTTAAATAAGAAATTGAACACTATTTAAAATATTAAATTTAAAAATATTAAATTATATATTGATTATCAAGTAACTGTTTTGAATTGGTGTACTACAAGTGAGAGTTACATGATCACAAAATTAACTGTAGCAACTGCAAGTGAGAAAATATGAGTGTAAAAGTGAGAATTAAATGACCACAAATTTAACTGTAGCAACTGCAAGTGAGAAAATATGAGTGTAAAAGTGAGAATTAAATGACCACAAATTTAACTGTAGCAACTGTAAGTGAAAAAAGTTTTTGCATTTTGCAAATGGAAACAAACAAGTGAAAAATATAAAGTTGCAAAACTTTTTACATTTTGCAACCATTTTGCAACTAACCAAACACCCCCCAAAGAGAATCTGCTGTCTCGTTGGCCACGATCAGAGTACTCTATTGCTTTTGGAAGATACTAGAGGTTCACAGTGAGTAAGATATATTTTAAATAGGGACTGAAAGTTGGAAACATTTGTAGAGAAAAAATGGAGATAGACTTGTATAGTTCTGATAGGATTTGAGCTTGAATTTTTTTTTTCACTCGAATACCAACATCCGATATTTAAATATAAGATTTATTTCGTTGACACTGATTTATATTATTTAAAGTAACTAAAAATAAAAAATCAAGTGTTTTGAATATTTTTTTATCCATCATCAAGCATCGCAAAATGAACGGTCGAAAGTAGTGAGTTGGTTAGATCTATATCTTTAAACATATAAATTCTCGATCCGATCATTTGATCATGATCTAAATATTTAAAAACCCTACAAATCAATTTTTGTTAGATTTCAAATCAAATGTTCTATACTGTTAAACTAACCAACTCACTATTTAGGCCGTCTTTTTTTACCCTACGTGATGCACGAACAAAAAGTGTTTAAAATAAATAATTTTGGTATATAAATACTTGAAATAATATAGATCAACTTCAACAGAATGAATCTTATGTTCAGATGATGCATTGCTGTATTTGAGTGGGAAAAATTCGACCTCGAATCCTTCCAGAACTACACAAGTCTATCTCGAAAAAATATGTTGCGTCTTCCGGAGGGATCCAACACAACAATCACCAAGATCGGCGTAACAACGTCGAGTCAATCACAAACCAATATAGCACGAGCACAAACAAAAAATAGAATTAGATTTAACGAGGTTCGACAGCTTGCCTACATCCTCGAAGCATAATGGAGAAGATCTTATTCAACCAACAGAGTTATAAGGGTTACAAATTGATCCGAAAAAATAAAATTGATCAAAATTGATCCACATAGAGAAACTACGCAATTTGTCGTAGAATTCTTTCAAATAAACTGGCCCTAGAACTCTCAATACAAATCACCTCTCTCAAGCTTACAAATAAGGGTACAACACCTTTCAATATATAGTCAGAGAATTCACGAAGAAAAAAAAAATCTAAACTTTGAAATCGAATCTAAATCTAAATCAGAAAAAAAGCAGAATACCGCAGCTGTCGACAGCTCCAACAGGCTTGTCAACATACTGAGATGACCAAACTCTTTGTTGGCTCTCCTGTCGACAGACTAAGATTCGTCTATCGACTATAATACAAAGGCTTGTCGACTGCTGATATCAGTTGTTGACAGATTAACAAACCTTAAGCTTTTGTTGGCGTATCCATATATTCGCTGTTGGCTGCCTTCACGCGTCTGTCGACAGCTGACTGCTCATTTCTTCTTTCCACTGTGCTCCTTGTGCAATTCGAACTTCAAATCTTTCTAAGCTATTCAATTGAGTTTGAAAACTCCAATTTTCATCTTCTACCCCGCAAAATATAAGTTATGTATAAACTCATTCTATTTAAACCAATGAGTACTCTTTGACTTTCTTTTCGACATGGAACTATAATCACACCAAATATCCTAACACAGAGTTTCTCATACGCACGAATATACCTCAATAATTAATAAGAAATCATGAGATCTCACACCCAGGAACTATACACCATCTGACCGTCTGTCCTAACCTCGGTACCAGTTGACGGTCATGATCATGCCAAATCAGCATCCACATGGATACATCTAAATTTTTGTATTAGTAGTTTGCCGTCCATCTAGCACTGTTTTTGACCTAATAGTTGATTAGTAGCTCTAGGCAATGACATATAATCTCAAGAACGATGGTTGCAGCTAGTTAAAGCTCACACATATAGTAGGACACTTCTCAAGCAATTTTTCCAAGCTCTAATCTAAGCATTCAAAATGGAGTCTTTGATCCAAGAGTTAGGCCCAATGATTTGCTCCTTCCCAGACACAAGTTAAGGTGAATGTCACTAGGATAGTTTCAAATCAAGTATCCACAAACGTAAAAAGAAGTCATGGGAAAAAAAAGGATTCTTTTAGGTGATCCATCAGGATCTAGAGTTATTAGATTAAAGAGAAACCACAATCTTTGACTCCAAGCATACAATTAAAATATCAGCTTAATTTTTGTAAATTTCTGAAAACAATGCAAAGATTATTTACAAATAGGACCGGCATCATTCAAAAACTTGTTTCATGCTGTCAACTCTTTGAAATTAAGAGTTTCTTTTTTTTTTTGCTTAAATTTTTTTTTTTTTTTGGTTCACGTGAATCTGAACCATTTTGACAAATATCCATGAAAATACATGAGCATTTACCATTTAAAGGAGATATTTTATACCGATCTCCTAATATATACTTGTACTGTACATTCAAGCGCTTCAATTTACCCACCCCTATCCATCACAAAGAAATCGAAGAAATACACAAAGGGTCTGTTTGGTTGTCGTAACTGGCCGTAATTCGTAGTTATAATTGGTAAAGTCTTTTACAATTGTAAATGAGTTACATGTATGTAAATTTTACGTTGTTTGGTTGGTAATATAAAATTGTAAAGTGGGAAAGTGCATTGTACTTTACGGTGTTTGGTTGTCGTAATGTATAAGTCGTAAGTGAAAAAGTTGACCACAAAATTAACTATTTGGTGATTCTAAAAGTTTTAATACTGCAAATAAATATTAAAAAAGTTAAATATTAAAAAAATTTAATATTAATATAAAAAATATTACAAATTTGTATGACCACAAAATTAACTGTAACTGGGCTGTACGTGAGTGGTAACTGGGTTGCAAATGAGTGTTAGTTGAGTTACGTAAGTCTTTTACGAATTACGATCCAAACAAACGCCGTAGTTGTTACTGGGTAGTAAGTCATTTACGAATTACGGAGTTTTACGCAAAACAAACGGCCCCAAAGTAGAGGTTTACTTTAATTTAAACTTTTTTTCTTTGTAACTCTATCTCAACAAATTGTTCTCTTCTTCAGAGGAAAGACTCATGTACGCGAAATACTAGCTTTTTTTAAGATGGTTATCACTGACCTCTTTGACAATTTCCCACCTTTTAATTCTTGTAAAGTTTTTTGTTCCCAATTGTTAATTAGCAAAAAAGACATTGATGCATAATATTCATTAAGGTCTCCTAATACCTTGAAATTGTTGTGAATTGCCCCCACGATCAATTGCTGGGGCGGCGCAGCGGAAGCAAAACATGATCCATGATTAACAAGAAGAAAAAGTGAAGAAGATATTCTGAAGTATAGAAAACCAACACATAATTTAACGTGGTTCTACTGATCAAATAGATGGTGTATACGTCCACGAGAGAAGGGGAAACTTTATTAAATTTTGAGGGAGTACAATAAGAAACACTTACACTTTTCGCTAGGAAGATTACAAGCCCTTTGATGACACCTAGAACAGCGGACCTTTATGGTCAAAACTTCTCACACGAATCTCTCTTTTAATTGAATTGAATTACATTGAAGGTCAACCTCAAGGATTTATTTATAGATCATGGGAGTCTCCTAGTCCGATACAAACTCCATCAATACAAATAATAACCGCCCCAGAAGAAAGGAAACTCGAATCCAAATAGACCCAGAAAAGAAAACAGTCAGATCCGATATATTAGTTGACTATAAGTTGACTAATCATGTCTATTAGTCGACTATACATAAGTATAAGTCGACTAATTTGTAAAAAATCCGAGACCCTTACTTACTGTTTGCAAGACCAGTCGACTATATAAAGTATATGTCAATTAATTCTTCATAAGTCGATTATACCAAGTATAAGTCGTCTTATACTGTGTTCAGCTCCTTGTGCACGCCCGTTTTTTGATTTCTGAAGTTTCATCTACCTTTATGACGTATTCCAGTCATAATCCTAATAATCTCTCTCTTAACTTGAATACGTCCAAGTTCAAGAATAGTCATCATGCTTCATGTGCTCACATCAATACACAATTGAATAACTCTTGATTTCATCTTCCTCTCACTCCCGCTTTTCCATATCCTCCTTATGGAGTTCACAACTTAATTAGGTCGAACAAGTTCAGGCCTGACCTGAACTTAATTACCTAACGATCCCCTTGATCCACGCAGGATGTATGAAAATTTGCTCCACCATAGGAGTAACGATCTGGACTTTCTTGTTGTGCGCTAGCGCCGCTTAGTCCAATATTCTTCGGGTTAAAACTGAACATCTGAGCTCGAAACCATCGTAGTCTCCGATTGTTCCGCAACCTCTGATCTTGAAGCTGAGGATAACTGCAATCCATCAACTGCAACCTCCGAATTTCGCAACATATAAACATCACCGACACATTCCGCCTGAAACTTCAAATGAGCTTCTTTGGAAACTTCCATAAGATCATCTTCAGAACCCTTCTCCATGTAGAGTTTCAAGAGAGATGAGATTGTACCTTGATTTGGGAATATGACAAACGCCTTGAAGAGTAGTGATACATCCATCATGAGAACGAAACTAAATTTTTCCTTCGCCAATCACTTTGCTTGTAGCGGAATTTTCTATGAAGACCTCTCTTCCTTTAACCAAAGTGTATGAGGAGAACATCTTCCTATTAGAACTGATATACTATGAACATTCAGAGTCAATAATCTATCTATGTAGGGGTACGAAACGGAACGGGTCTGGGCCCGCCCGCTTCTCCCGGTCGCCCCGGCCTGGCCGGGCTTGGTCCCGATAAGGGAGACCCACATGGTTTTTTTTAAAAAATCTGACTAATTTAAAAATTCCAAACAAAATCTAAAAAACACTCAAATTTGAACAAATTTGATTTAACTTGTAAAATGCAAATGTAAATTTTTTATTAACAATCCAATAAATTGGATAAATTGATACAAATACAAAAAATTAATATAAATAATTGAAGATAATTGTATAAATTGATAAAATTACACATTTATTATATAAATTGAAATTGATACAAATACAATTATACAAATAAAAAAATTTATAAAAACCCCCAAACGACTATTTTTTGGCCAATATAGCGGGGGGGGGGGGGGGGGGTTTGTAAAAAAATTACAAACACCCCGGCCTGGCTCAACGACTATTAAAATAGCCGTTGGCGGGCCGGCCCGGGCACAGACTGGGCCTGGCCTCGGGGGCAGCCCCGCTGCGGCCCGGCCCAGCTGGGTTGCGTGCCATATTGGCCGAACCCGGGCACGCCCCAGGGGGCGTGCCTAGGGCGGGCAGCAGCCCGGGTAGCCTGGGCCGGGATGTGCCCGGGCTAACCCGAGCCGGTTTTGCCAGGTTCGCACCCCTACATCTATTTTTGTTACCAACCTATCTGTTTGTAACAGATAGAACGTCACACTTTTCTTCATCACCTCCATCCAGTTCAGTGACTTAGCATCTGATTGTTTCTTCTTTCGAGTCCAACAATCAGCTCTAATATATCCCTTCTTGTGACACTAGTTGCACACTAAATTCTTGTGTTTTGAGTTACATATGAAACTTCCATTATTATTTTTCTCCTTTAGAAAGTGAACTTGTCCGAAATCATCATGATGAGACTCACCCATCAACTGGTTGTCTGTCCTTGTTGAGCATATACTCCTTGACCTCATTGGCCTTGATAGTTGATTTGCCTCCATAAATGATAGCTTCCCTAAAACTCTTACATGAAGAAAGTGAAGAACACAGTAATAGAAGTTCTTGATCCTAATCTTCTATATTAACTTCTATCTTATCTAAATCATTGATAATAGAAATTTTTTTTGCAATATAAGACTTGATAGGTGTACATTCATGCATGCAGAGAAGAAAGAGACTCTGCTTCAGAATATACCGATTCGCCAACGACTTCTTCATATAGTGGATTTTAAGTCGCTCCCACAATAAGGATGATGTTTTCACTATAAAAAACTCATTCAACACTTCGTCTATTAAGTAAAGCTAAATAGCTGTCAGGGCTTTCTCATCCAACTCCTGCCAAGTTTCTTTCATGTATTGAGGCTTTTTCTCCCTCCCGAGTAGTGCTTTCTTCAACCCGCTCTGGGTCAAGATGGCGTTCATCCTAATCTATCACCTGCTGAAATTGATGACACCATCGAACTTTTGAATATCGAGCTTAATTGCAGACATTTTCACGTTGACCTTCCTCTAATATCAATTGTTGTGATAATAATCTGTATGCTCTGATATTAATCATTGTGAACGGACTGCCCCCACGATCAATTACTGAGGCGACACAACGAAAGCAGCACATGATCGACGATCAATGAGAATAAAAAGAGAAGAAGATATTCTGAAGTATAGAAAGCCACAACATAATTTAACGTGATTCTACCGATCAAGCAGATCGTGTGTATGTCCATGGGAGAAGGGGGAGAAACTTTATTAAACTTTGGGGAGTACAATAATAAACATTTACACCTCTCACTAAGAAGATTACAAGCCCTTTGATGACTGACTAGAACAACAAATCCTTATGACTAAAACTTCTCACACAAATTTCTCTTCTAATTAAATTGAATTACATCGAAGGCCAACCCCAAGGGTTTATTTATAGACCATAAGACTCTTCTAGTCCTATACAAACTCCATCAATACGAACAATCACCGCCTCAGCAGAAAGGAAACTCGAATCCAACTCAAAACTAAAAACATATCCAGAAAAGAAAACAACCATACCCGATATTACTTATCATGTCTATTAGTTGACTATACAAAAGTATAAGTCAACTAATCTGTCAAAAATTTGAAACCCTTTACTTTCTGTTTGCAAAACTAGTCAACTATACAAAGTATAAATCGACTAATTCTTATCAATCATCGATTATACCAAATATAAGTCGAGTTATACTATGCACAGCTCCTTGTGCACATTCGTTCTTTTATCTCCAAAGTTTCTTCTACCTTCACGACATATTCCAGTCATAATCCTAATGGAAATTTCTTCGGATTTTGTGAAAGAGATTGTGATTTTTTTTCAAACTGTAGTGGTTAAAAAATGACCCACACAGGATGACACCATATGTCCAAGCAATCAGGAGGCTCCGTCACTCTATATCCTCCCAGAGCCAACTCGGTCCACACTGAAGTCACTCTTTGCTCCAAGGATACTTCTATCCATGTAGTTCTAATGTTTCAAGTCATCCCAGAGTGCTCTCTATTTCGAAAACTTCAATTCCAAACAAGACAACCATGACAACAGATCATCATTGATCTCTGTCGACAGTTACACAACCTAAATTTTCTCCATGTTCATAACATGTAACGCTCTCCAGTGTCTGTAGTTATGGACAGAGACAGATTTTCCTGCATGTAATTCCAACAATCAAGCGCCAGTAATCACGATCGTTATAACAAATCAACACGTGCAAATCATACAGTTATGAGGATCATACCTGCACCATCCTCTTCCAAGCACAAAGATTAGTCAAGCATAAAGACACCTTCACCTCCAATGAGAGAGGGGACTAGGGAGATCTCCTTTTCTTCCAATTAAGCCCAGCACTGAGACTCTGACAAATAATTTCTGTAATTCCTATAACCTGTGAATTATAGTGGTTTCTTCTCCTCCTTCTCATGGTTTTTCCCGATTAAGGGTTTTCACGTAAAAATTATGTGTTTCTCTTTTTTGTGTTGTGCAGTATCTTATCTCATACACACATACGCCTCATTCCCTATTATTGCTTGTAGTGTAGATTGACCGTTCAATCGCTCGTGGCGAAAAATCTCACAGCCATTACAATAAATCAACACATGCAGATCATGTTGTTATGAGAATCACTTCCGTACCATCCGCTTTCAGACAGCAACATCTGACCAGACGGACTCCGACAAAACATCTTAGAAGAAGATAACAATACTTCTCTACTTCGGTATTCTGAGAAACAGGTTCAGACTGAGAAGCAACTCACCAGCACACTTGACCGAAGAGCTCTACCTCTTCCGCCGTATCTCATTCCACTTTTATGTATTTTATTAAAATTATTTAATAAAATTATATTCTGATTATTAATCACTTTCTTACATTCTTCTCAGGATCCGTGTAACCTTCTCACTGGCTCTCATGTGGCTAGCCTACGAGCTCCTCTCTTCGGAGACTCATAATTGTATGTCCGAGGAGGGATTCCCCTATTCAGGATTGACAACATCAGCATTCGCCTCCGGACTTTCTTGGCTCATCCCTGGTTGGGCAATGGTCCTTCGAAAGGTTTATCTTTAATCAGGCCACTGCTAGTCCAACTTCGTAGCTGAGGTCTCCCCTTGCTCAGAGACCTTTATCTGTGTGTTCCGAAGAAGGAAACCCTCATTCAAGAATGATAACACAAGTATTTGCCTCCGGGCACTCTCAGGCTTATCCCTGATTGGAAAATTGCTCTCTGGAGGGCTCTCCCCAATCAGGCAACTGCCAAACTTATTCCCAATCGAGTAACTACCGTCTTGAAGGTTCATCCCCGATTGGCCTACTGCCTTTGTTTATGCATTCTGAGGAGGAAAGCCCCCCACTCGAGAATCATAACACAAATATCTATCTCTAGGTTTCTAAGGCTCATCATCAATTAAGAAATTGCCCTCTGGAAGGCTTATCCACAATTGAGCAACCGCCTACCCAGTTCTGTAGCTGAGGGCTCTCCTCACTCGAATCCTTTACTTGTGTGTTCTGGGATGGGAGGTCCCCACTCGAGAATAGTAGACACAAACATCTGCCTCCAGGCTCCCCTCGGCTCGCTTCTCCAAATCGGGCAACCATCCAAACAGACCAATCTACCTCCAGAGCTAAGGTTCTCACTTCACTCTGAGTTCAACATCTGTATGCTTAGAGATGGAATCACCATTCGGAGACAGTAATGCAGATACATCTAGGGGTGCCATCGGATCGGATACGGATCGGATATTACCTCTACCATATCCATATCCGCACCCAACCTTCGGATATGGATACAAATACGGATATTGGCGGATGTGGAAAAATGATATCCGTATCCGCCAAAATCGGATATCAGATATAAATCGGATATCAGCGGATCGGATGCGGATACTAATCAGATATGTTAAAAATGGATATGGTTAAATTAAACAGAAATACTTATATTACTTTTTATCTCATCTACTATAATATTAAATGTGATACATACTATGATATTATTGTGTACATATCAATACATTCATCGTATTCATTGTCATTTGACTTCTATAACAATAGATTACACGTCCTCCGGTGCTAAATGCCGATTCGGATGACATGATTGATGTCGAAATACTCAAAATATCATGTGGTGTTCTTACAAGAATCGAATACTGTTCACTATTACTTTTTCACCAACTCAAAATATCAAAATTTAATACCTTATTCCATTGAAGAATAGCCTTCTCCATACCGATATCATTATGAAGCACGCAACATTCGGATATCGGATCGAATACGAATAAGATATTACTTTTACCATATTCGTATCCGCACCTACCTTTCGGATACAGATACGGATATGAATATTGACGGATGTGAAAAAATGATATCCGTATCCGGATTGGAGGCGGATTCGGATGCAGATATCCGCGAATAATCCGTATCCGGTGGCACCCCTAGATACATCGCATCCTTGCCACCCGAAAGTCAGGCCTCCGAAGGTGTATGATCATTTCTCAATCCAAACAAGACAAGAGCTAGACATGACACAATCATTTCTATTATGAAATACTTGTCATTACATTCCATTAAGTTTATTTATGTCGTTACATCTGACAAATAAATACATGAAATTCGTTTACATTTCTGTGTTTACACTTTTAAAAAAGAAATACAGGAGATCTGAAAACTTATTCTGCCACCGTGGTCAGACCCCCGATACAAGAACAACAAAAATTTGTTCATCAGAGGAGATCTCCCGAAAGCAGTCAACTGTCATGGCTCTTGAGCAGGCGATCATAAGCCTTGACAACAGTTCACATACATCTAAGGAAGCCAGGCCAGTAACACAATGGTGCCCAAGAAGTCCTCCAAGTGCTAGGCAGTGACGTCCCACCAGACGGACTCCAGCAAAACCCCTTAGAAGAAGATAACATCACTTCTCCACTTCGGTATGTTGAGGAAGAGATCCAGGTTTCGGGTGAGAAGCAACTCACCAACACTCCTAACCAAAGAGTTCCCTATGTTCCTTCCTCGTGCACCCGATATGGAGGGAGGGTCAAATACCAAAGATCGATCCTTACCCCTTAAAACTCGGGCGACTCGAAACCAGATCATTGGCTCCAATTGAAGCACGCCAACAAGAAATCGCCCCTAGTGTCAGAGTCCTATCACAACGACTGATATATTGTGATATGTGTTAATCTCACATTAAAGGTGGACCAATAACCTTGGTTATTTGTTGGATTCCTAATTAAGGTTAACTGATATTAAGGGTGCCCATATTAAAGTCACATTTATATAGTTTATATAATCTTTTGAGATATAAAGGGTACCATGATGGATGGTATTATTTCAAGGGTTTATTTGCAAATGTGTGACCCACTTTTCTCCTCCTGAAAAGAAATACAAAACTATCGCTCTTTTTGAGAGAACCCATCAGTGAAAGAAAATCTGAAAGTTTTGTGCAAGGAAAAGGAGATAGAGAAAAGAGGTTATTTGCATTAGGGTTTGCAGGATCAAAAGGAAGGAATCAAGGTCTTCTTCAACCTTCATCTAATCTTCTCCAATGGCTTCAGGTATGGAGATTTAATGTATATGTATATTAATCACGTATTTAATTCTTGAGATGATATTGATTCTTGATTCATGGCTGTTAATCCGCATAATAGTTGCTTTTATTTCTTACATTTGGTATCAGAGCCGTGTTAAGAATCAATACATCTTGGATTAAAGATTATGGTAAATTAGGGTTTTGATTAATGTTTCATAAATCAAATTTTTTGATCTTTTAATTGTGGAATTAATAGAGGATTACATAACCCTAATATCATGTTCATACTCCTCTAATTATGGAATTAATAGGGATCAAAATTTAGGATTAAGAAACCCTAATTTTCCCTAATTTTTGATTAAGTCATCGGAACAGGAACTGCCATTTGATAACTGTTTCGTCGACTATTAGTCGACTAATCATATGTTATAGTCGACTAATTTATTTTCCCGAAAGTTGAGAACTCTCTGTTTCTAACAGGAGTCGACTTATATTTTTGATTAGTCGACTAGTAAAGTGTATAGTCGACTAACCATTTTTGCCAAGTCGACTAATATTTAACCGAGAGTTTGCCTTCCAACAGGAATCGACTAATAATATGTGTAGTCGACTGATAAAATTTGTAGTCGACTAATTATAGGGTATAGTCGACTAACTTTTCCTTACCCTAGTCGACTAGACCTAAATGTGTAGTCGACTTGACTTGACTCAAGTCGACTAGTCTTTTCTTATAGTCGACTTGACTTGACCCAAGTCGACTAGTCTTTCCTTGTAGTCGACTAATGATTGTTTATAATCAATCATTAAAGTATGTTACACATTTAAGTTATTGTGTTAATATTGATTGATGTTGGTCAAGTAATAGAATTGAAGTATTAGGGTATTACTCAAATAAAAGATTAGAGAATATTATTGGTTAGTTTTTGTATTCATAAGGCTTATTGATCTAGTAGTTGCCAAAGTGACCTATGTTAGTAAACCTTATGAATATACAACTACATAAAAGACTTGTCAATGTAAGTGACATTAAAGACAATAATACTCTCGATGGCGGTTCTAGTTAGGAGATTGGGACTGGCCCAAAGGAAAGTCTCTTTCAAATAATTATGAACCGAGGTAGGGTAGTGTAATTTATGTAACTTAGTGGTGTGGAATTGGATACCCAAAGGTAACATGACTTACTATCTAAGTGACATAAATTATATTAGACCTACGTAGGTGATAAAAGTTCTCACCTAAAGAGTGAACACTAGATATGCTTAGGTTTCGCCCAAAGGAGAAATCAAAGTGATATCAATAGTTCATCTTAATTAAATTTAAGGTTATTGTATTGATTCGTGGCCTAATGTGAGCAATGTCCTATTATGTTTCAGTGAACGTCCCTACTTCCCTTCACACTCATGCCACTAGCATTCCAGCCCTGGATGGTACAAATTTCTCTGAGTGGTTTGAGCATGTACAGTTTACACTGGGTGTCCTGGACCTAGACATCACCCTTTTGGTAGAGAAACCTGATGAAGTGACTGCTGAAAGTACAGCAGAGCAGGTTAGCCATGCCAAAGCTTGGGAAAGGTTGAATAGACTCAGTCTCATGTTCATAAAGATGACCATAGCCAATAACATCAAGACTTCCCTCCCACATACTACTAGTGCATCTGAACTTTTATCTGCTGTAAGAGACCGATTTAAGTCTGCAGATAAGTCATTAGCTGGCACCCTTATGGCTGAACTTACCACCATGAAATATGATGGTAATAGAGGAGTTCAACAACACATTCTAAATATGACTGATAAGGCTGCTAAGTTAGGATCACTGGGTATGAAAGTGGATGAATCCTTCTTGGTACAGTTCATCCTCAACTCACTTCCTCCTCAGTTTGGGCCATTCAAGATTCACTACAACACTCATAAAGATAAGTGGAATTTGAATGAGCTAACTGGTATGTGTGTACAAGAGGAAATGAGACTGAGGCAAGAAGAGCATCACTCAGCATTGGCAGTAACTCAAGGAGGTATCCATAAGAAAGGTAAATATGGAAGAGGTAAGAGATTTCCATCAAAGAAAGGGCATGACCATGGGGAAAGTAGCCAAGGTCATGGAAAGGTCTTCACTGTCAAGTGCTACTTCTGTGGCAGAAAGGGACATGTGAAGAAGGACTGCAACAAGAGGAAAGCTTGGTTCGAAAAGAAAGGTATAAATCTTTCTTTTGTATGTTTTGAATCAAATCTTGCTGAAGTACCTTCTAATACTTGGTGGATTGACTCTGGAGCCACAACTCACATAACTAATTCAATGCAGGGATTCCTTACAACCCGGAAACCGAAGGAAAGTGAGAGATTCGTCTTTATGGGGAACCGTCTCAAAGTGGAGGTCGAATATGTTGGTACTTATCGACTACTCTTGGAGACGGGACATCAGATGGATCTTGAAGACACTTTTTATGTACCTTCGATTTCTAGGAACTTAATGTCAATATCCAAATTAGATGTTTTTGGATATTCTGTTTTATTCAGTTGTGAAAAACTCAGTTTAATGTATAATTCAATTCCTGTTGGACATGGAATTTTATGTGATGGTTTATATAAAATTTCATTGAATGATGAGTTTGCACAATCTTTATTATCTCTGCATTCGAATGTTGGTATTAAACGTGGCTTAATAAATGAAAAATCCTCTATCTTGTGGCATAGGAGACTGGGGCATATCTCCAGGGATAGAATAATAAGATTAGTAAAGAATGGGATTTTGGATAACCTAGACTTCACTGATTTTGATGTGTGTGTGGATTGCATAAAAGGAAAGCAAACCAAACACACTAAGAAAGGTGCCACAAGAAGTAAAGAACTCCTTGAAATAATTCATACAGATATTTGCGGACCACTCTCAATTCCATGTTTTACGGGAGAGAGATATTTCATTACCTTTATAGATGATCTATCACGTTATGGTTATGTGTATCTAATTAATAAAAGTCTCAGGCTGTTGACATCCTTGAGGTGTTCATTACAGAAGTCGAGAGACAATTAGATAGAAAGGTTAAAATCATAAGATCAGATCGAGGTGGTGAATTTTATGGTAGATATGATGAGTCAGGACAACATCCTGGCCCATTTGCCAAATTTCTAGAAAAGCATGGTATTTGTGCTCAATACACAATGCCAAGTACGCCTCAGCAGAATGGTGTTGCTGAAAGGCGAAACCGAACACTTATGGATATGGTTAGGAGCATGATGAGCTTCTCTAATGTACCCATTTCATTGTGAAATGAAGCCTTAAAGACTGCTATGTATATCTTAAACAGGGTTCCTAGTAAGGCAGTCCCAACAACTCCTTTCGAGTTGTGGACTGGTAGGAAACCTAGTTTAAGACATTTACATGTTTGGGGTTGTCCAGCAGAGGCTAGAATATATAATCCACAAGAAAAGAAATTAGACTTAAAAACAATATCTGGGTATTTCATTGGTTATCCAGATAAGTCTAAGGGATACAAATTTTATTGCCCTAACCATAGTACAAGAATAGTTGAAACTGATAATGCCAGATTCCTGAAGAATGGTGAATTTAGTGGGAGTGATGAACCAAGAAAGGTAGATCTTGAAGTAGTAAGGGTAAATATCCCAATTACCTTTCCTTCAAGAGAAATTGTTGTCCCTCAGCTTGATCATCAAGTTGAGATACCAGAACAACATATTGATATTGGTTCACCACTCCATGAGGATATCGCCATTGAAAATATTGTAGAACCACCACAACCGGCAGCTTTGAGAAGATCTCAAAGGGAAAGAAGATCTGCCATTTCAGATGATTATGTGGTGTATCTATAGGAATCTGATTATGATATTGGGATAAATAAAGATCCAGTTTCATTTTCACAAGCCATAGAATGCAATGATTCTAGTAAATGGATTGATGCTATGAATGATGAGTTGAAATCTATGGACCAAAACCAAGTCTGGGATCTCGTTGAATTGCCTGATAATTGTAAGAAAGTCGGGTGTAAATGGGTCTTTAAGACCAAGCGCGACCCTAAAGGCAATATCGAACGATATAAGGCCAGACTTGTGGCTAAAGGTTTCACTCAGAAGGAAGGCATTGATTATAGAGAAACCTTCTCTCCAGTATCAAAGAAGGACTCTCTTAGAATCATTATGGCACCTGTAGCTCATTATGATTTGGAGTTACATCAAATGGATGTGAAAACTGCTTTTCTGAATGGAGATTTGGATGAGGTAATTTACATGGAGCAACCTGAAGGGTTCGCAAATGAAGGTAAATAACACTTGGCTTGCAAATTAAAGAAATCCATATACGGACTTAAACAAGCTTCCAGGCAATGGTATATAAAGTTTAATGATACCATTACATCTTTTGGATTTACAGAAAACACTGTTGATCAGTGTATATATTAAAGATCAGTGAGAGCAAGTTTATTTTTCTGATTCTGTATGTGGATGACATCTTGTTAGCCAGTAGTGATATTGGTCTGCTGTATGAAACTAAAAGCTATCTTACCAAGAACTTTCAGATGGTTGATATGGGTGAGGCAGCTTATGTGATTGGCATAGAGATCTTCAGGGATAGATCTCGAGGATTGCTAGGACTGTCTCAGAAAGGTTATATCAACCGAGTCTTGGAAAGATTTCATATGGAAATGTATTCAGTCAGTCCTGCACCCATTCAGAAGGGTGACAAATTAAGTGGGAGCCAGCGTCCCAGAAATGACTTAGAAAAGGGTCAAATGCAGAAAGTTCCGTATGCATCAGCTGTTGGGAGCTTGATGTATGCAAGCACTTGTACCAGGCCAGATATCAGTTTTGCAGTTGGGATGTTGGAAAGATACCAGAGCAATCCAGGAATGGAGCACTGGAAGTTGGCTAAGAAGGTTACGCGGTATCTTCAAGGGACGAAGGACCATATGCTCACATACAGGAAATCAGATCAGTTGGAGGTGATCGGCTATTCGGACTCAGATTTTGGTGGTTGCCCAGATAGCAGGAAGTCTACCTCAGGATTTATTTTCTTGCTAGCAGGTGGGGCAATCTCGTGGAAGAGTGTAAAGCAGTCTATCATTGCTTCATCCACGATGGAGGCTGAGTTCATAGCTTGTTTTGAGGCCACAAATCATGCATTATAGTTAAGGAATTTTATCTCAGCACTTGGTGTAGTTGACTCTATTGCTAGGCCGCTGAAGATATATTGTGACAATACAGCAGCCGTTTTCTTCTCTAAGAATGGTAAGTACTCTAATGGTTCTAGACACATAGAACTGAAGTACTTGGTGGTTAGAGAAAGAGTTGAGAAACAGAAAGTGTCAAATGAAAGTATAAGTACCACTTTAATGGTTGCTGATCCAATGACAAAAGGATTGCCTCTAAAGACATTTAAGGAACATGTTGTTAGAATGGGTTTTTGGACAATCTGTAAATGTATATTTTGGTACTTATGTAATTGACATTATTGCGCAATAAAAGTTTGTTTCTGTATTTTCTGTTATCCAATTATGTGTGCACATATTATGTATGGATGTTTGTTAAACAGGAAATGTCTTTACAAGACAATTACAGGGGTCATTATGGTTATGGACTCAATTAGTAAGGATTATCAATGTTGTGGTACATAGAAGGGAGTATGACGTGGATGTTGTATAACCGCTATGACTCGCATTGGTGGTCCAAGCTAATTGCAGTATTACAGTATTTCATATTTGGGCTTATCAGTTGTTGTTTTTAAAATTCGTGATCACGTGTCAAGGTTTTTCGGTATGGAATCCAATAGAGTCAAAAATGATTTACAAATGAGTCTTTTCTTTTATTTGTTTTCTAAAGTTTTAACCTAATCGGTTAATGGTCCAAGTGGGAGAATGTTAATCTCACATTAAAGGTAGACCAATAACCTTGGTTATTTGTTGGATTCCTAATTAAGGTTAACTGATATTAAGGGTGCCCATATTAAAGTCACATTTATATAGTTTATATAATCTTTTGAGATATAAAGGGTACCATGATGGATGGTATTATTTCAAGGGTTTATTTGCAAATGTGTGACCCACTTTTCTCCTCCTGAAAAGAAATACAAAACTATCGCTCTTTTTGAGAGAACCCATCAGTGAAAGAAAATCTGAAAGTTTTGTGCAAGGAAAAGGAGATAGAGAAAAGAGGTTATTTGCATTAGGGTTTGCAGGATCAAAAGGAAGGAATCAAGGTCTTCTTCAACCTTCATCTAATCTTCTCCAATGGCTTCAGGTATGGGGATTTAATGTATATGTATATTAATCACGTATTCAATTCTTGAGATGATATTGATTCTTGATTCATGGCTGTTAATCCGCATAATAGTTGCTTTTATTTCTTACAATATGCTCATCACATCGACTAATGTATTGTGCAAACCAAACTTTCGAACAGCGGGAGCTCAACCACCATCTTCTTCCTTTCCCTTTCCTCTCTCCATCTGATGAAGAGGAGAAAAGAATACATTGCGATCCCGCAAAGCAATGATGAAGGAATATAAAGGTTTCTCATAGGAGTTGGTAGAATATACTTTCACCCAAACGATCCAGCCTATTTATAGATAGAGGGGGAGGAGCCAAATCGTCTCCAATTCCAATTTTCAATCTCCGAAAAGTCGGTTGACATCCTGAGATCTTCGATCAACCGAGGAGGCATAATATTAACCATCTCAGCCACACGATCTCAGTCATCATGGCGCCAAGATTCGAAGAGGCATCTGTTACAAATTTCAAGAAAATAAATCGATTGACGCCAGTCACACTGAAAGTTACTCTTTCCTCCGAGGATACTTCCGTCCCGTAGCTCCGATATTCCAAGTCAACCCAGAGCTACCTTCATTTTAAAGATTTCAATTCCACACAAGGCTACCACGACAACAGATCATCCTTGATCTCGGCCGACAGTTATGCAGCCTAGTCTTCCCCCACATTCATAACATGTAACGCCCTCCAGCATGGATAGTATGGAGAAAGGCAGATTTTCCTACATGCAATCTCAACAATCAAGCATCAGTAATCACGGTCGTTACAACAAATCAATATGTGCAGATCATGCAGTTACGAGGATCAAGCCCGTACTATCCGCTTCCAAGCACAAAAACCAGTCAAAGCATGTAGATACCTTCTCTTCCAACGAGAGAGGGGACTGGGGATATCTCCTTTTCTTCCGGTTAAGTCCAGCACTGAGACTCTGATAAACAATTTCTATAATTCACGTAACCTACGAATTATAGTGAATTCTCTTCCTCCTCTCCGTGATTTTCCCCGATTAAGGGTTTCTACGTAAAAATCATGTGTCTTTTTTTTTTTTGTTGTTGTGCATTATCTTATCTCTCACATACACACACCTCATTCCCTAATATCTCTTGTGGTGTGGATCGACCGTCCAATCGCTCGTGACAGAAAATCTCCACTAGGCAAACAAATAGTCTAAGTGAAGATTGTTAAATTGAACTTCAAGACCTTAATTCTAATACAAATAAGCAGGCGTGTTGTATGAAGTAGTTGAATTCCTTTTTATGTACTTTAGATCTACAAAAGAAATTTTAAGTAATTTGAGCTTTTTCATGTTACTAAAACGGATCTTAGTGTTTTTGTGATCTTTAGTGCTAAACACAATTCCGAAATTCTATGTAGCAGATGGACAGTAGGGCGCACATAGAATCTACTAAATTCTTTTTGCTCCTTGCGAATGAAATAAACTGTTGGAGGGCCCAAAGAGAGGTTATTTCAACTCTTATAGTTTACTTGACTGTAAACTCCCAAGTACAATTTTCCCACTTTAAAAATTTATAGAAGAAAAATATAAACTTACTTATTGAAGTTACATTACATGATTGAAAAACATATGCTGGGCACAGGAGACTCATAACAGTAAGTGTAGAACTACATGAACCAAGGACAACTGAAGCCAGCATTTTCTTACAAAAAAGACAACAACTTGTACCTAATCATCCAGAGTATCATCAAAGAGCTTGCCCTCTCTGATTACATCAAGGACTAGAAAACCCTAATGACAAATCTCTTGTTTCCATCATCAACACCTTGTGGACTCCCCAGGTATGTTGTCAAAAACTGCAATCACAGCAACAACAAAGGCTTGGTCGTGTCCTGGCTGCAGCACTGCCTGGTAGAATTCCCTGCTCCCCATCGTTTCCCTCATGATTACCATCTCAGATTGTTAAATCAGTCGAAGAAACTAAATTGTGTGTATTATTGATAAGAGTAATGCTCAAGAATGCCTGAGCCATGATTGCACTTCTACGATCGATGGTGCAAGCCTTATCATGAAATGATCCATGACCCTCAAAATCCCAGTCCTTGTTGCCACATTTAGGCTTAATGCAAATCTTGATCATCTCATTCCTTGCAAGGCATGTTCTTGGCTCTCTAGGACTGAAAACCAGCTTGTCCGCGCCTTCTTCGTGAACGAGGTACCGTTTCCATCGGTTGTGTGTGTTCAAAACTCGCGTGTGTTCAAAACTTGAATCACACCACCCTAACAGTGCACAAAGAATCAAATTAACTCAACAAACATGCACGTTGAGTATATAGTCATTATAATTACATGATAAGAAAAGTCCTATATGTGATATAATTAGTAGTTCGTAATCCTAATCTTAATAGTACTCTTTAACAATGTGATTCAAGATTGAAGTAAGAGCAACGTCACCTTCTTCTGAAATCAGAGTATCGAAGACCCATCTTCATCTGAATGATCAACTCGCCCTTGGCCCCAATGACTCCGCAGCCATCAACACTGAAAATTGTCTTTGGAGTGCAGTCAGTGACCACAAAGCCACCCCCATTGACAACATTAGGCCTCTTTCTCACCATCAGAGTTGTCAGGGAAGGAGAACAAAAGATCTTGCTCACAATAGGCAGGAGATCAGATGATCTACTCATAGCTCTATCTTGCTCTTTTGCTTCTTGCCTTGTAGTTATTAAGCTTTTATTGAGTAGGAAACAGAGATACTTGACCATATTTGAGAAAATGACTGGTGTTTGTTGAGAGCAGTTAGAAGAATCTCCTTTTGAGCGTGGAGAATGCATGGACCAAAAGCTAGAAAGCTTGTGAAGTTGGGCAATGGTTTTTTCTTCACACAAGTTGAATTACTCATGTATAGTGAGTGGTTGTGTGTGGAAATTGATGGGTTAAAAGAGAGAATATGTGCACCTTTTGAGATTAGCATCTTTGAAATAGATTGCCTCAAAGTGCCAAACTACTTGGTTTCAAAGTAATTGCTTGTGGTCATCTACATGATTCATATTTATAGTATGTGCCCACGATTGATCACTAGTAACATTATCGAGGAATTTTCCAAGGGCTACAATCATGATATAGCCAACTTTCTTCTTGGTTTAGGTTACACATAAAAATAAATGGAAGTTAAAGCTTATACTTTTCTACTTCATTTCACCTTTAGTTAGTACCTTTCAACAACTTCTAGAGACCTAGGGGTTATGCATCATAATGAAAAAAAAAAAAATATTCACTTTACTTAATTACCTGTAGTCCTATTCAAGTCCTTACACGCACTCAAGAGAGAAACAGGCTTTTGATTTAGGGAATTTACTATTCAAAAGTGCAAGTATGATTATTCATCTACATATATAAAGTGCACAAACCAGGGAACTAACAAAGAAGATCCTTCAACGGTTCCTACCAAATTCTCCATAAGTTAGGGTGTACTTTTTCCAAAGACAATCATGTTGGATTATGTATTTTCATTTTATTTCAGTGGAGCATGGAAAAATTGTCTTGAGAACCCGTACGAACACTTAACGGGGTTCTGTTCATGTGATACACATATTATAAGAGGAATAATCCCGCATCGATACATGAGATTGACCCTCTAATAATATTAAAAGAGGTTCAAAGAATTTAAAACGTTATCTTCTTGAAACCTAACATCTTATCCACGTGTCAACGTGAGATTGATCATCTTATAATATGTGTGTGTGTGGGGCTCACACATATGAATCGAATCCTACTAAATGGTACATAATGTGTATAAATTTTGGAATTGCGGAGAAGTGTAATGTGAATGGTACTTTGCTTAGTAGGAAAGATGAGCATAATTAAGGGGTGTTTGAATCATAGCTATCAGAACGGGACAATCAAACAGGATATAATATGTGATAAGAATACATGGCACACAGTCTTAAAGATATGGAAAAATGCAAATATTTATGTATGCATGCATATAGATTAAACTTAAAGCTAACTTAGAAATTTCTATAATAAATAGAAGAAATAGGTTGTTATAGAAAAGAATAGTCATAAAAAAATATCTAGAATGCAACGCTACCATTATTGAGAAATTTTCAACATGCAATCATGATATTAATAACTTTTCTCTAGGTTTACATTAGGTTATACATACAAATATAGTAGTTAAAGCTTATACTTTTCTACTTCCTACTTTCAACAACTTTTGGAGACCAAGGATATATATATGCACCATATTGACATAAAAATATTCATTTTTACCCCTCTCAGTCCCACTCAAGTCTTTACATCCTCTCAAGATCAAAAGAACTTCTTTTGATCAAATGAATTTGCCATCCAAAAGTGCAATAACTAGCAAATATGATTATTCATCTACATAAAGTGCTAAAACCTAGTAGATTCTCCAAAGTTAGTGTGTACCTTTTCCAAAGACAATCACATTGAATTATGTGTTTTCATTTCAGTGGGGCATAGAAAATTTGTCTTGAGAACCCATGAGATGAAAAAGTCATGCATCTCTAAACAGTACATAATGTGTGTCAGTGTATACATATGTATATGTGTGTGTATGTGAAATGGTACTTTGCTTAGTAGGGAGGATAAGCATATATAATGGGTGTTTGAATAGGCATTATGTTTTGGTAAACCCTATTATATCCCTGATACCTTAGGCAAAGATGTAGTAGGTCTTATGAAATTCTAGAGAGAGAGAGAGAGAGAGAGAGAGAGAGAGAGAGAGAGAGAGAGAGAGAGAGTGTTAAGCTTTGTTAATGATGAATTTGAAGAAATATGCAAAATCTTTTTTTTTAAAAAAATGAGAAATTTGTAATATATTAGCTGAGCTCAGAAAAGGAAAAAAATCGCTAGACTACTACTGCATATAATTAGAAAGGGCTAATTTAACTAATGGAGATTGATAGCTAATAGAACTTAATAGAAGGAAAAAAAAAGATTTTATTGTTTATCCTCTCATTGTTTTAACAATGGATTTGGTTGAAGGATTTCCAAATTTGATTTGTGTCAAAAACTCCCTAATGTTTGCAAGCGTTTCAAAAAGCCTCTTTGATCAAGAATCTTTCGTGTGCGCGTCCTTTTTCCCATCACCTACCAATACATGTGTCATTGTATTTTCGTATTGCCGTTATTGTCTTTGGTTTAATTGGCCCGTGTGATGTTCTTTCCATATCAAAATTCATAGAGCAATTGCTTTGTTGTCTACTTCAACTGTTATTTGTCTCTTAAATTTCTTTTTGTTAA
This sequence comes from Agave tequilana, assembly GCA_038442645.1. NCBI lineage: Eukaryota > Viridiplantae > Streptophyta > Magnoliopsida > Asparagales > Asparagaceae > Agave > Agave tequilana. Next base: position 20,938 of record JAVJIF010010213.1, on the reverse strand, counting down.
CTAACCAAAATATTTATAATATCATTCAAATAGTTGAAAAATGAAAATAAATGAAAACTAAAAAATAATTAATGACTTGTTTTATAAAATTATTTAACCTTTATAGTTTATAAAACAAAATCACTTAACATAAGAATATTTATTTATTTATTTTTCACTTATTTCTTTGTTTATCTTTTATTTTATTAATTTAAATATATATATATACTAAAAAATAATATAATTTGTCCAGCTTGGAGGTGGTATGACAATCTCGGAGGCAGAAGCTCGGAGGTGGATGAGTTTATTTATTATAAATTAATCACAAATTTATAACTCGGAGGCATATTGTCCACTTGAGTTTGTGATAAAAAAGGCAGGACAAAATTTGTGAATCATACTAACCACTTTTGAGTTTTTTTTGCCCACATATTGAATAGTTTGTCCACTTTCTTAACTTTTTGTCTACATTTTAAAAGTTGGACATAAATGTATAAAAATAGACAGCAATTGATGAAAGTGTATAAAAAAGAGAAAGTTGGAAAAAATTGACGAATATGAAAAAAAGAGAGTAAGGCGGACAAAAAAGAAAAAAGTTAGATAGATAGAAATTGACGAAGATGAACAAAAAGGGAGTAAGGTGGAAAAAAAAAGAAAGTTGGACAGAAATTAATGAAGGTGGACAGAAAAAGAGTAAGGTGGATATAAAAGAAGAAGTTGAATAAAAATTGACGAAGGTGGACAAAAAAGGAGTTAAGCGGACATAAAATGTCTTATTTTATGTCGTGCAGCATAGCATAGTGAATTACCCAAATGATCACATGAAGTGGGGACATTTATCGAACTTATGTCCTAACGCTACATCCTATTCTCGATTTGGACAAGCCAAAGGTATCATTCTCTAATATTCTGTCCACCTTTTATGATTCTGTCTATTTTTTTAATATTCTGTCCACATTTTCGGGTATATGTTCATATTTAGGAATATATGTCCAAATTTCAGAATATATATTTAAATTTCGAAATATATGTCCACATTTCAGAGTGTGTATAAATAAATGTCCACCTTATGAAATATATATCATTTTTTTTCCTCATTACTATCCAATATTTATACTTTAGTACTAACTTATATCTAATAAAAGTAATTGAGGACACTCTATAAATAAGACTTCCAGTAACGAAGAAATATCGTGCGAGGAACAAGACAAGGCGAATCAACAATCGATTTGTGACGCGCCCAATTTGTGTACAGTAGATGTCGGAAAGATGGACACAGTCGTAGTACTTGTAATCAATGTTCTAAAAAGCATTTCAGTACACGCGCGGTCCGGGAGCGCATAATACTTAAACGGTTTAAACGGTGATTAAGCGGATAACCCGTTTTATTATTATTTTAATATATAATAATATTATAATACTTAAAATATGCAAATATGAATTCTATACTCTCAATAAAAATCATAAAAGATATAACAAACATAACTTAAAAAATTTAATTGCTAGTACTAAGAGGAATTTAAAAAGTAATAATGTCAATCAGTTTAAAGTACATCAATGTACCTCCATTTAGAAAAATAATAATGGACCAGTTTGAGTTCAGTTAGTTTAATGAGTTCGAAATTCGAACCTATTTAGAAAATGATTGAATAACGTTTAAACGAACGCTAATTAATCAACAATTAGACGCTTAATCATCGCTTAAGCGAATTAATCGCCTGGCCGAGTAATTCGACCGCTTTCTTCAAGTTCTGTTTGGTTTCAGACCGAAAACATTTAAGCGGCCGATTAATTAACCTTGTAAACCTTTTTTTAGAATACAACTTGTAATGCTAAGATAGGCGAGAAAATGATAGACCTTGCTATGGTGGATGAGGATCTCAGTAATCCTACCTAGTAATCAAATTAAAAATGTGAGATTTTCATTTTGTATTTATCTATAAATTTTAGAATATATATCCACATTTTGGAAAAAAAATGTTCAAAAATTGGAAAATTTGTCTACTTTTTTGAATATATGTCCATATTTTGAAAAAAAAAATGTACCAAAATTGGAGTATTTGTCCACATTTTGAAATATATGTTCACATTTTGAAAAATGTCAAACTATTGGATGACCCATGTGCTTACAACCAGCGTACACAGAGACCCAGAAGCACAATTATTGGTATTGAGAGACTTTTTAGTACTCATGCAAACTTCAAGGAGTTTTTGGTACAATTCAAACTCCCTAAGGACCTAACATCAATTTTCCCTTTAAAGAAAGCAAAAACAAAAAAGGAAAAAAATAATAGAAAAGAAATGTTTCATTTTGCTTAGGGCCTGTTGTTGGTGGAAAATGGCCCAGAAAGGTTAATTCGCTGAATTCTGTGGGTCCCACATGTTTTTCCAACAAAGTCATTTGTTTGCTGGAAAAATCCCAGTAAAACTTTGTCAGTTTTCTTCCGGCAGTGTTTTTCTCTCAAAATGAGAGAAAAATAGTCAGAAAACTAACTATTGTTAGACTCAAATTTTTTCAAGAGAGACCTGACATCAACCAGTTTTCTCTGAAGCAGTTTCCTGACTAAACAGGCTCCAAGCAAAAGAAATGTCTGCAGGCTAAGCGGCTAAGCTCCTGGTAGTCTGTCTTGAGGCCTAAGAAAACCCTGTCCAAATTCTATCACAGACCAACCCCGGCTACAAAGCATTGGGTCAGGACAAGATGGGCTTAGTTTAGGATTAGCTTAGCCCAATTTGGAGTTAATGGGCCGTTTGTCCTCTAGATCTGTGTTCAGATTGGGTCACGCTTATTTGAGTAATCCCACGCCCCGCAGACATATAGAACCCAGAAAATCATCAGGATTTTATTTTCAGTTATTATAACTGGTGAGGAAGTATGCTAGTTCCGAATAGTATTTATCATGTGATTTCTCGTTTGAAATTTTTTGTTACCTAAAAAATGTAAAAAAGAAAAGAAATGTTAATTTTTTCTTCTAGTTAGAAGTATTTTGAATCAGTAAATATAATCAATATAAATGTATATGCGCGTGTGTTAATGGGCAAAGTGACAATGTTGTGTGCGTTTTATACGTGTTTGGGTGGTTCGGCGCTGGGCTGGGCCAGAACAAAAGGGGCAGATTGTCGGCGAGGGGCAGATTGTCGGTAGGAGGGTGGCTAGCGGGCTTTTGGCTTCAGGCCGGTGACGTTGATCGCCGCGAGTTTCACGAACGCTATGCTGGATGGGCTCCCGTTGGGGGACAAGGTAGCACTACAGCAGCAGCAGAATCATTAGATGAATTCAGGGAGCACATAACCTCAGGAAGGCGAGGACCTGCTGACGACGAGCACATTGTCGTCCTCGACCTGCACTTTGATCTCACCGGGCTTGACGCCGAGCATGTCGATCAAGAACACGAGCATGCTGGGGAGCTCCTTGATGTCGGCTGGGGTGGACGCCAAGGCCTTGCGATCACGGACATAGGCCCGGGTTAGGGCGTTAATGGTCGCCTTCTCCATCTCGCTGAGGATGTCCATGAGGTGCTGTAAAGTGGAGAGCAAAGGGTTGCAAAGGACTTCATGGCGATGATTTCTATTAATAGTAGTGGCTGTTTTCAATTGTACTCATATATTTTCTGCCCCCTCCTTTAAAATCCTGGCTCTGCTGCCATTGATTCGCTTCATTTATCCTATAAAATGCTAGCCAAATCCAAAGCCGTGGTGCGGGATAAGGGCCCATAGATTCGACGGTTGCGTGATATCCCAGTGGTTGCTACCGACCTAAGCTGTTGCAAACCACTCGGATTCACGCCTATCCATTGCCTCGATCTCCAAAATCGCCTGCGCCTACAGGTATCAGCAAGATCGACTAATTCCACGTTCCATAACGTCATTCCAAAGACAAAATACCACCAGACTCAGTATCGATCGTGTTCTTGATCAAGAGGAAAAACTAGTTATGATTGACTCAGCAAGTAAGCACTTGGGAGCTTGACTCCAATCCATTCCTAAGGTGCACATAAGTGCTTTTCTACAAGTGGATTAAGGATAAGCTTAACGCTTTTAATGATGCCTATATCTTGTTACTAAACAAGTGGAGTAGAGTAGACTACTCTTAATAGGTCCATCACCTATGTGAGTATAGAGTTGGGTCGGCTCTTTGGGAATCTCTATGGAGGCTGTTATTCCCTAAAGATACTCTCTGAAATCAAGAATGTCCAGGGCCAAAACGGACACAACAGAGAACCAAAGTTGATTTGGAAAGTCACTGTGTGAAGCTTATTGACTTGGCTTACACTAACGGCTAACAGTTCAAGACCTAATTCACTGATTAGCCAGTAAGTCCGATAAAGCTTTCGCTATGGAAGGTTCAAGACCTAGTTCACCTATCCTTATGCAGTTTCTTTTCTAAAGTACCTTACACAATAGAGTCAGTCTCTTTGTGTGTCATTTCCTTGAATCTCCATTCATTGTGGGGGATTGTTGGAATTGAAGAATATAAAGGGAATCTTCAAGTTGAATTATGGCGAGATCCGTTGATCAAATCAACCGGATGATGGTTGGAGTGTATTCTCCTTCCATTTGTGATGAACGTGGTATATTCACATGTTCAATTCCGACTTCGAATGAATGAGATATTCAAGTCCAAAGATTGCCTAATTCAAAGCCAAATGGGACTAAAGGTTGCTACAAGCATTTAGTCCCACATTGGCCGTGGGATGGAAGCTTGTGTAGTATAAATAGAGAAAATTGAGAACAAAGGGTGTGCCCTTTGGGTACTTGGAGTTTTCGGAACTATGCACGTACATACGGCGCGCACGCGCGCCGCCGGTGCCGGTGCCGGGCCGGGTCGGGCACGGGCTCGGGCTCGGGTCCGGGTTCGGGTCTGGGTCTACTGGACTCAGGTTCAGATCTGAGTCTGAGTTCCCTACCTGGCCTGTTTCTTTTTGAACCAAGGTCCCGCTCCTGTTGCAAACCTGTTGGATTGCCAACAGTTGCGCACCTGTTGGACTGCCAAAGGTTACGCACATGTTGAACAACCAAAGGTTGCAAAACAGTCCGCTCCGCGTCAACGGTTGCGACTGTTGGACTGCCAACAGAAACGGCTGGACCAAAGGTTGCAGCTTTTGTTTGGGTTCAAACCTGTTGGCCTACTCCTGGAAAACTATATAAAGCCCTCCTGGTTCTCAATTAAAAACACACCAACAGAGAATTAACTCTCTATCTCTCTCTCTCTCTCTCTATTTAAAGTTCTGAAATGTTCTTCCAACGTTCTGAACTGCGCTTCCAGCCTGAAGTGGGAATCCGCGATTTCCAGCGTAAAGTGGGAATCCGAAGCGACTTCCTAAAGGAGATTCTGCCAAATTCTTCAACCTTCCTACATCCTTAACAGTGGGTATTCCTCCAAAAGAGTAAGACAAATATTCATTTGAAATTTGTCATTATACCGCTGCTTTGCTAATTCTGTGTAGGTACTGGTTGACTACGGTTCGACCGTACGGTGATTTGGTAGTGCTATCCAAATACCGTGAAAGAGTGTTGTATCTTGGGAGACCAGCGTCCATTATCCCGTTAGCACCGGTGCGGGGGACGTAATTGTCTTAAGGAGATTCGCTTTAAGCGTACCTCACTCTAAATACTGTATAAGTGGATTAAGTCCTTTATACAGGGGATATACTTTACAGTATATTGAGACTGACTTAGATTCAGTCTAATTGGTGCTTTAACCAAGGAAGGAAATTGAAAGGTGGTTCTTAAATTAAGGAACGTTCTATTGAACGGAAAACCTCCCACCTGATATTTGCCGACCTGGCCAATTAGATTGTTGATATCTCAGTGATCTTGATTAGTTGTCAGATTAATTCTTGTTAAGCAGAATACCCACCCCCCCCCCCCCCCCCCGCGCTAGATCTGGCGGTGGGTGGAGAGCGAGGAGAGGGTGGTCCAAACCTTCTCTCCCCCTTCTCCCTCCTCCTCGGAGCGAGAGGAGGGGAGAGGAGGTTGGGCCATCACGGCCATCATCCTCCTTTCCCCCCTTCTCCCAGGCTAGGTCATCGTCATCGCCCTCCCTCCTCCTTGTCGTCAGATCAGGAGGCAAGGAGGAGAAGGGGGGAGGGGTAGGGAGAGAGAGGGGGGAGAGGAGGTAAGGCGACAGAGATGATGGTGTGGTGTGTGTGGGAGATGATGTGACAGTCACGCCAGCACCAGAGCCAAAGGGAAAGATAAAGAGGGAGTCAAAAAATATTTCTGAAAAGAAAAAGCAAATGCCAAACAAATTAAGAACGCACTGGTGACCGAAAATCTCCTCTCCAGACTCTCATTTTTTTTGGTAGTCAAAAGTCGCGTGCTCCGTTCCCACGTGAGAAGCGACAAACTAAAAGAACCTTCATACATAAATTCAAAGACTCAACGGGGTCAACTCACCACAAGCTTCCGTCCTTTTTCTCATCTATTTCTGGGTTCTTTCTCTTTTTCCAAATAACCACAGGACGCAAGGCCCATGGAAGTTTCACGAGTCTCTCTCTCTCTCTCTCTGTCCCCAAATGCTCAAAAACCTCAAAATTGTCGTAATATCAAAGACCAAACAGGGAGACTTTTATAGTCGAGAGTCAGTCAAAGTCTCCCAACAGGAATCTCTCGATTTCCTTTTGTTTGATTAAAGGAGCTCATACTGGAAATAATTGAGGACTTTGAGTCTGGTCTCAATTTTTATTGGCACAGGCATGTGAACTTGTTGACTGCAACTTTATATTAATTAACTAAAGCTTAACCATCAACTTCAATGTTTATAAAAAAACAAAAAACGAGTTTTCTCTTCATTGGTTTTCTCCCTTTTCATTGGTTTCCTCTCTTTGAAGAATATATGTCATAGCTTATGCAAACGGAATTTAAACTCCAGATTTCTTGTTCATTGTAAAGAGATTGCACCGTTGTGCTATAGTAATCATAATATTAAAAATTTTAAAAATATATAATCCTGTATTTCTAAAAGCAAAATACCTTAGCTTTCACGATTTTTTACTCTTATTAAATTGAGTTTCCACGGTAAATAAATAAAACAACTGAAAGACATGTTACTTACAAGAAAATAAAGTTAGTATTCAAAACATGTTATTAATATTGTTGGAGAAACTAGCTTTCCTACGAGTAAAAATGTACGAGAGGAGGGACTCATTCAAATCCTTAAACTTTATAGAGACAAATTAATTTCTCTGTACAACTGTTGCCATGTGCATGTAGGCTTACATGTGAAAAATTGAGGGTTAGGTCATTGTGCATTTACATGCCCAATTGAAGTTATTTGATTGCTACAACCAACAACTGAAGTGATATATGAGAAGAAATGGCGAGTAACAGAGTTTTGAGAAGCATCCACTAATTAGTTTTATTGTGATTACATCCTCTAATTACTGAAATGGTTCTAATTTCATACTTTGTTATAAAAAAGGGTGAAGTAGGAATTGGGTTTTAAAAAATCTCAGGTTTAAGATGAGTAGTCTTTAGTTAAAAATAAGTAAATAAACAAAATAAAAATATCAGCAATGTAGTTACCATGATCCTACATGTGAGTTCCAAGTCAAGCACAAACTAGTTTTCTTAATACTTTCTTCAAACTTAGGGAAAGTCTCATGAAAGTGAGCATGAAGTTGATTGGAAAAATAGACTCATGGAGAACAGTTGACCCTTTGAAAATAAAAAATTTCAGAAGTATAACCTTGTCACTCTCAACTTTCACCTATAAATACTCTTCAAGTCCCAAACTCCACACCTCACCACTAAAACAAAGGGGCAAAACAGAGCAGAGCAAAAAAAAAAAAAAAAAAAAACAGAGTACTCTGCTTTCTTCCCTTAAAATAAAAAAAAACAGAGTCCTCTGTTTTGTTAATTCAAAGCCAATGGATTTACAACCTTGGGCCTTGTACTTCTCCATCCTCATCACCACCATCCTCCTCTTCCTCAAATCCACAGGCCGCCTCCGCGCCCGCCGCCGCCTCAACCTCCCCCGGGGCCGAAACCCTGGCCCATCATCGGCAACCTCAACCTTATCGGCCCGCTCCCTCACCGCTTCATCCACGACCTCTCCCTCAAGTACGGCCCAATCATGCAGCTCCGCTTGGCTCCTTCCCCGTCGTGGTGGGCTCCTCGGTCGAGGCGGCCCGCTTCTTCCTCAAGACCCACGACATCATCTTCGTCGGGAGGCCCAAGACCGCCGCCGGCAAGTACACGACCTACAACTACTCCGACATAACGTGGTCCCCCTACGGCGCCTACTGGCGCCAGGCCCGCAAGATGTGCCTCATGGAGCTCTTCAGCGCGAAGAGACTCGACGAGTACGAGTACATCAGAGTCCAGGAGCTTCGCCGCATGCTCCAGGACCTATTCCGGGCTCGGCAAAGCCCGTGATCCTCAAGGACTTCTTGTCGACCCTCAGCCTCAACGTCATCAGCCGAATGGTTCTCGGGAAGAAGTACTTGGAGGAGGACGGGGAGGCGGCGGTTGTGACGCCGGAGGAGTTTAAAAGGATGCTCGACGAGCTGTTCTTGCTCAGCGGGGTGCTTAACATCGGGGATTCGATACCTTGGCTGGGCTTCTTGGACCTTCAGGGGTATGTGAAGAGGATGAAGGTGTTGAGCAAGAAGTTTGATAGGTTTTTAGAGCACGTCTTGGACGAGCACAACCAGAGGAGGAGCGCCGAGGGGGAGGGGTTTGTGCCCAAGGACATGGTGGATGTGTTGCTGCGGATTGCAGATGATCCTGATCTGGATGTGAAGCTGAGCAGAGATGGCGTCAAGGCCTTCACTCAGGTTGTGTGCTTTTCTTGAATTCAATCTTCGTTTTTTATTGACAAGCCATCATAAATTTCATGTTCCGATTTGATGCGCAGGACCTGATCGCCGGTGGAACGGAGAGCTCGGCGGTGACAGTCGAATGGGCCGTCTCCGAGCTCCTGAAACGCCCTCACATCTTCGGAAAGGCGAAAGAAGAGCTGGACCGCGTGATCGGGAAGAACCGGTGGGTGGACGAAAAAGACGTCCCCAGTCTCCCCTACATCGAGTCGATCGTGAAGGAGACGATGCGGATGCACCCGGTCGCGCCAATGCTCGTCCCCCGCCTCGCCCGTGAGGACTCCACCTTCGACGGGTACGACATCCCGGCGGGGACGCGTGTTCTCGTCAATGTGTGGACCATCGGGCGAGACCCGGCTGTGTGGGACGAGCCAGAAGAGTTCAGGCCCGAGAGGTTCCTGGGGAGGGACATCGACGTCAAGGGCCAGGACTACGAGTTGCTGCCGTTTGGCTCGGGGCGAAGAATGTGCCCGGGTACAGTCTGGGCCTGAAGGTGATTCAGGTGAGTTTGGCCAATTTGCTTCATGGATTCGAGTGGAGGCTGCCGGAGGGGATGAAGGAGGAGGAGCTGAGCATGGAGGAGGTGTTCGGGCTGTCGACGCCGAGGAAAGTGCCGCTGGAGGTGGTGGTGGTGCCCAGGCTTGCACCTCAGCTCTATGAGGTGTGAGTGTGAGACGCAATGGACTGTAACTTGGCATACTGTTTTTACCTAGAAATTTTAAAAAAAATGCGTGCTTGTGTGCTTGTTTGTTTACGAGGGAGATGCCCCTTGGCTTCAAACTTGTAGCATCTCCTCAGATAGAGGAGATCCTTTACAGATCTAATTGTAATAGTAATAAGTGGATGTAATATTGTGCTTGTCTCTATTCTAATTTTGTTCTCTTTTTTATTTTCCCTCTACTTCTTTTATTTTTAGAAAAATTGCTCCTACTCTTCAAGAAAAGATGAAAGCCCCCAAAACTCCTCCCTATTTCAAATGATGCCAAAACTCTTTTGATTGAGATTCTCTTGCCCGCGTGTCATTGTCCCCACCACAATATAATATGGGGTACTATGTATTTTTGTAATTTCTAAGTTGTCTTTTGTTTTGTCCTTTTGCCTTTTGTCCTTGTAATAGAGCATGAGATATTTTCACTTGTCATTTGTTTTTTTTGATGTGTGCAATTGCTGTCATTAATTTGGATGTTTAAGCAGATAAAAAATAATTGCTCTATGGAAAGGATCTTCACTTCAATATTTATTGTTAACTTGATCAAAATATTTATAAAATCATTTAAATATTTAAAAAATAAAATTAAATGAAAACAAAAAAGTAACTAATTACTTGTTTTATAAAATATTTAACTCTATTGTTTAGAAAATAAATTATTTAAATATGAATATTTATTTATTTATTTTCCACTTATTTGATTGTTTATTTTTTATTTATTAATTTATATGTGTGTGTTTATACTAAAATGTACTTATTACGTAAGGATGTGAGCCTATTAATGATTTGAATCCAAACTATTTTGTTTTAATATTCTTTACACCTTCCCCAATATCCTGTCAACATTCTCCAAAATTATGTCCAGTTTTTAATACTCTGTTCATTTTCTCGAATATTCTGTCCATCTATTAACATTGTATCCATCTTTAATATTTTTATCAAATTTATATAATATTCTGTCAAGTTATTATAGTATTTCTGTCCACTTTTGATAATTTTTGTTCACTTTTCACTATTTTTGTCCTTATATGAAAGGTTGTCCATTATATTCATTTTTTGTTAACCGTACTGTAAAATTTGTTTACTATATTTTTTTTGTCCACTTAAGACGATTTATGTCCATTTGTAAGACAATTTGTCCACTATTTTTAATTTTTATCAATCATACTGTGAAATCTGTGTACAAAATAGAATAAAATTCATCACAAATTCATCAAAAATAGCTAATTCATTGTAAATTTATCACTCATCTAAAAAAATCATTGTTTTTTTTCTAAAAATCATTAGCAAATTGATCTCAAAATCACAAAATAACAAAAAATTCATGAGCAAAATTACATAAAAAATATTAAATTACCTCAAAAAATCAAATTACCTCAAAATCATCATAATTACCTTAAATTGCCTCAAAATTTAAAAATTAGATCAAATTCTCTCAAACTCAAATTTTACAAAATAATATAAAATTATAAAATTATAAAATTACATAATAGAATAGTGTCTGCTAAAATTTCTATCCACTTTTGTCTGTTTTTGTCTACTTATTGGTAAATCTGTCTACTATATTCAAATTTTGTCCACCATTTTGTAAAATTTGCCTACAATGTGAGAAAAATTCACCAAAATCACAAATCCATCATAAATAACAATTTCATCACAAATTGATCATTCATTCTAAAAAGTTATCAGCAAAATTACCTCAAAATCACAAAATACCTAAAAAAATGAGCAAAATTACATCTAAATTATAAAATTACCTCAAAATTATCTAATTACAGAATCATGACAAAATCCAAATCAAATTACCTCAAATTTTCAAAATTACATCAAATTCCCTTAAACTAAAAATTACAAAATTAAATCAAATTACAAAATTTCAAAAATATAAATATGTCTGCTTATATTTCAGTTCAACTTTTGACTTTGTTTGTCCACTTATTGAAAATATGTACTAAATTAAATTTTGTTCTTCATACGTGAAATCTATCTACAAATAGAAGAAAATTCATCAAACCCACTAAAGTCATCACACATAACAAATTTATCACTCAACCTAAAAAATCATCAGGAAAATTAAAAAGAAAAGAAAAGAAAAAGAATAATAAAAGACAAATCACATGAAAAAAAACCCAAACATCCATTCATCTCCTCCACCACCATTACCCCGGAAAAAAATGACACAAGAATAAAAACCTCAAACTCACAAAAATAGAGGGGGGAGGAAGAGAGAGAAAAGAAAATGTCTTCCATGCAAAAAGTGAAGCTCTTGGCTCTCCATTGCACAACCTCAGCACTGTCAATAGAAATAACAAGCCCTCGTGGAGGCTCTCCGCGGCCACCGCCAACTCTGGTCTCAACAATACGACCCCTTGCGTCAACTTTGGGAGACTCTTCGACCGCCTATTGTCCCTCAGTCGTAGGCCAAATCAGGCGATTGAAAGCTCCGTGAAGGAAGGCATGCTCACTGGTCGCCACCACAAGCTCAGGGATCTCTTCATCTGCTCCTCTCATCCTTATGCCGATGGCAGTGCTGATCATGGCTCATTCATCAAGGTGGATCATGGTGTTGTGCGTGTTGCCGAGTTCAGGTCATTCTTGGGTCGGGTCAATGAGCAACAGGCGGTCCGACGTCAGCGGTTTCTGTCATTCGAGCTGAGGTACAGGCTGTTACGGGGAGCTTAGAGGCCACGACCGGCGAGGATCTAGGGCTCGATCGAGGAAGGTATGCTCAGGGAGGGCGATGGCGAGATTGGGATCGGATCTCTCCTCTTCTTCTTCTTCCTTTTTTCTGTTAAATTTTTTGAGACAACAAATTGATTTGACAGAATAGGTCATGGGCATTTTCGACATTCAACCAAGGTCAATACCCATGTGGGTTGAGTCAGTGTACACGAGAACCCAACTACAACTCTTCCATCAAGTTTTTATCTCCTCTCTTCTTACAGATGAAGGCATTGTTTTTTTTTTTTTTTTTTTTTGATAAGCAACCCTAGTCGGGGGGTCTCGCACGAAGACGGGTAATGTCTTAGCACGTGGGGATCAAACGCATGACCAATTTGTAGAGAGCCGAGCTCTCAACTCAGAGTGGCCACCAGGCCAACCACGAGTGCCAGATGAAGGCATTGTTGATCATCAAGTTCTAAGCTTCAGCAAACTCATTTCACTACAATCCAACAAACACATTTCGCATCCAAAAACTTAAATTTATCAAAAGTGATAAAAAGGAATAGCAACAAACCTTTAAAATAAAATACAAAGAGAGGAGGAGGAATAGAAAGTGACACATATAGTTCGGATCTTTCAGTGGATGGTCTGTTTTTTAAAAATATAATCAGCTCATCTTATGAACAGTTATAATTTGTTTTTCTCTATTAAAGGTGGACAAGTGCAATACACACGAGGTACAATAGCCGTTGATTCCAGTCAGCAGTCGTGATTAGAAGTAGACATAGACTTAGATGCTCGCTTTCTGTCTTCTTCTATCATCAGAAAGCAACACGGATTTAGCCTAGTCAATCACGTGCTTTGCTCTTTCTCTCTCCCCTGCTAGCCCAGTCAATCACGCCTTCATGAGCACTGGATAATTTCTCGTGATCCAAGAATATTATTTCTACTGTCCGAATTTCTAGAATATTATTTCTACTGTCCGAATTTCTATCGAAGCTATCATTGTCACGCTGTGGTGGATAAACACGGCTCACTGTCGGTCGACTCCATCACGGGCAATTGGAGACGCTCTCTGGGTGGCACCTGTCAAACACGCATTAAGTGTGCTGATGTGATACTGACTTAAGACTTTTGAGTGTGAATGAATAATCAAAAAGGTAGGAATGACCGTCAGAGAGAAACTGTCGGTGTGATGGAGAGTGAATTAGCACAGGAAGTTGCTAGTTTAGTGATGAACTGGAACAGGAAAACTTTCAGTGTAGTGAATGGGTTAGCACATAGAGCTGCTAGTGTGACGGTGCACTGAAACAGAAAAGCTTACAGTGTAATGGTGTATGTGTGTGTTCTCAAGGGTAAGGAAGCGATCCTCTTCTCTTTGGAGGAAAAAAAATTATATATACCTTACAGAATGTCGGTGTGGGAATTGACAGGTTGTTGTAACTGCACAATCTGCACGTGTTAGATTTGTTGTAACGAATGTGATTACTGAAGCTGGTTGGTTGAGATTGCAGGTCGGAGAATCAACCACTATTCATAACTGCCCGCGTTAAAAGAGGTGTTACATGTAATATACATGAGAGGATGGAGCTGCGTAACAGTAAGCAGAGATCTCGGTGGATTGATGTTTGAACTTCTGATTTGTGGTTAGGAAAAACCTCGGAAAGGTAAAGACTTTGTAGTGGTGGAAGGCAACTCCAGGATGAAAGGGTCTTCGGGATGAAGGATGACTTCAGAAAAGGTCGGATGTGGCAGAGGACGACTTGGGAAAGTTGGATGTAGCAGAGGCTCCGGGTTGGACTCTGGGAGTTGTGAACTTCTTAGGGAAAGTTCTCGGTAGCAGGGACACATGTTATCATTTTGATGAGGATCAAATTTTGACCACTATAGATACCCCCTTCCTCACTTGTGGATGTTTTAAAATTCATCATGAGGTATGTGAGGCGAATCTCTTCGAAGCACTGAGAATCTTCAGGAATTAATTGTTGGTTATATAGCTGGCTGACAGTTGTCACAGCTAAAGGCTGAGCTGTGCATCGCTTCAAATCCTGGCACCATTAAAACTGAGTTTATAGGGTTTTGTGGTTTGATAATGACAGTTGATTTTCTACCTTTATTGTTGACTGAAAATCTCGAGATCGTGGGTTGACTCTTCTGGAATTGAAAATTTGAATTGGATGCGGTTGTGCAATATCCGATATAGCATAATTCTGGATTATTACTCCTAACCACCAATGAGTGAAAATTTAATTATAATTATCCAATTATTTTTGGGACTTAATAAGTGAAACGTTCATGTATTATAAGTGTATTCACATATATTAAATTTGTGTATATACATCTACATAAATATACACCACACACACACATTACATCATCCTAAGTATGAATACATGATATTATATTAGTGGTATTGGGTAGAAATCAAGACAACCCCCACTATGAAATTTTCTTTTATTTTCTTTAGCTTAGTGGAGGAGGGTAGGTCAATAAATAAGGGTTAAGATCCTCTTAAATTTAGGGGAAGGTAATTGAATGGATGGATGGACTGTGTTGTAGCAAACTTGTAATATAGTATGAGAATGGATCTCAAAGAGGCCAGTTGAAAGTTCTTCTTCATCCTCCCTAGAAGAGATCTCTTCATGACCAAGCTCTAGAAACCCCAAAATCAAATCCCCTCTCAATCCCCTCTCTCAACCTCTCTCCCCCTACTCCTCTCTCTCTGGTGGTGCGGCAACGACATGTTGCCGCACCAGTGGCGGCAGTGACGGCCGGCTAGCCAGGTGCGGCCGGCAAGGTGGCCTGTCAGCGGGAGGTAGAGGTGAGAAAGTACCCTCTGTTTTTTTTTTTTCAGATTTAGAATCAATTTCAAAATTCAGATCTTATTTCATTTTCAGATTTTGATTCATCGTGATAGATCTTGATTCATTGTGGCATTTGCTCTTGGTTGTGTGAGGAAGATCCCTTCTTGATTTATATTCTTTCATAATCCTTACAATTTTTTGTGAACTAAATAATGGTTGTAAATAGAGTAGTAGGTCTTTTATTTTGTTGTGAAATTTAGAAGATGGTGGTGAATTAATATGATTATTGATTAAGCATATAACTAGAATTAAAACATTCAAGGTCATAATTTGATTATGATTCTGAATTGGGTGGAGAGGTTAAAAAATAAGTTGTGAATTTCATAACTTTAACACTCTTGAAATGGGGTACAAATATATTAAATACTAAAATCTGTGAAGTTTGGTTCAATTCGTGAGTATATTAAGAAGTACAGGTATCATGTAATTCACAATTGGAAAGATAATCGAGTGTACTTTCCAACAGCTCTTACGGTGTCCCAATTGAAGATCTGTGCTAGGAATTATCGTCGAAACACGAAAACCTAGTCAAAATTATTGAGTTGCAGAAATTTTCCTTTGATTGAGGATTTCATGATTTTTTTTGAACTAGTTAACTGATTAATAAATATCATTTAATATACTATTAGATAGGTAATTAAGTCTCTAAGTATATGAGCTTTACCTCATGTTGTTGAATATCAAGAATCCTATTGAGAAATAAAAGAAATATGAACCATGAAGAAAATTAGTTTTTCTCCCTATGAATTACTGTTTATGAGGGTTTATGAAAAATTTATACGAATTAATAGAGAGGCATGCTGAGCTAAGCCTAAAACTGAAAACGTTCCTTCCAGTAACGCATGTTATGATCATTAGTATATTGTAATTGTTTGTTAGCGTATTGGGCTCTTATAATAATGTCTCATAAACAGTGTTTTGCTTATATACGCTCGGTATGTTGATAAATTATCCTCAAATTAAAATGAGCATTACTAACAAATAGAGAATTATTGTGTAATAGACTTCAAAAGGTATATTTGTCCTGACACGTAAATCCTTCCTTGGCTTAATCTATTGGACTCTGAATAAGATATCAATTGGCACATAGTGAGTGAAAATATCATGAAATATAAAAAGTTACTTGTACAGACTAATTGTTCTATCAATTTTAATTAATTGCTAATTGAACAAGTTAACATGTAACACTAATTATACTAATAGTAAAAAAATTGGTGAGAGAACATGAAATTTATGATAAAAGGTGAGTATAAAACTAGGAAATAAAATAATGTAGATCCGTGATCACCAATAGTAGTATTAGAATCTCTACTTTGTGCTAGCATCCCAACACAATAACCACCTGGGGCATATGGACCCAACGCATGGAAGGAACCCAATGATAATAATTATTCATCTTATCCCTGTACTATACGCGTTATTGACCTCTTATGTGAGAGATTATTAGAGGCATCGCCAATTTATATAATTATTGATGCTCGTACCTTGGGTCCCACTACGCCACAGTAAACCAGCTCCTCTTTAAGATTAATACATAGAGTGATTACCTTTTTAATGGATGTTAAGGTTACTGCACCTATTGAGACATCATATACCTTTTTAGTCAACCAAAATTTTCACTTTGCGGGATGCTAATCTTCGCAACCGAGTTGCAATAAAATCACATTTGTAACTATCAAATTTTCGTAGCAATCCTGGACTTGGAATAACTAGCCTAAGAACAATGGGATAGAAACGTTTCTATTAGAAAGCGGCAACCCATAAGTTAATCTTATGTCCTATCTTAATGAACCAATAATTCGGGGTAAAAAAATTAAATCCTTGAATCCATTGTTTAGGTTTCCATCGACATAGTACTTGTAAAAATTCATAAAAATCAAATGTCTTTTATAGTATGGTTGTTAGGTAGCAATGAGCAAAGCAAGAAAAGTCATATTGAGTGTACAAATCAAATAACTAAAACAATTAAACTATTTTATATGTAGGTATGCCATTTTATGAAGAGAAATAGTTTAGAGATTTAAACTTTAAGAACTTGAATAACATGTCTAAAGTATAAGCTTTCATTCTTCCTGTTATAATTAATCTTTTTGTCTCTTGATGCATAGTATCTATTCTAATTGAGAACTTGCTACCCTCACTTGTCCACTTGAATAAGTTTTATTAGATTTGTCAAGAATCAAGATAGAACTTTGATCCTTATGTGATTGTGTAGGACAACGGATTTCTGATAGCCCTTCAATCCTCTGAACGCATAGATGTTTTAATTGTGCATATTGGCAAACCGATCAATTTGATTCTTTGTTCTAGCACCTTAGTCAATGTAATTTAGCACCTAAGTCAATGTAATTATCATGTATAAGAATTACTGGTGACTCAATCCTCGTAACCTTAAGGGTTGAGTGAGTGAACTATACTCTTAAACTAATTAAGCACAAATAGTAAATAGAATTGGACTTGCTTTCTAAAATCACTTCAAAAAGTTCTTCATTTCGCTTTTTCCTTATTTTACTTTGTTTCAACTCTTGTTTTTCCATCACCAATTCCGAAATCACTTCTTTCTTGCTTTTATATTGTCATTTTCGTCGCCTTCTCTACCTATCACTTCTAGTTTTCTTTTCTTCTTTTTTCTTTTCTCTTTCTTTAACAAAAAAGAACTTGTTAAAAATACAACGTGAATACGAACTGTTAATATTTTTATCGCCCCCGTCCATGTGGATTCGACCCGTACAACCATCATGCTATAACGGAAGTATCGAGAAAGCCATAGTACACACACATTTTATACTGATTTCAAAATGCACATTTTCAGTTGTTGGTTTCACCTCGATCACCCGCCTGCTCCAAAGAGCCATTGGGGCACCTGATATATAGACAACCCACACCTCCAACGGCTAGGGTTTTTGTTTTTTTTTTTTTTTTGCAAAACCCCAGCAGCTCCCTCAACGGCTATTTTGGCTGTTGGGGGCTATTTGTATTTTTTTTCAAATAACCCCCAACGGGAAGAATGGTCTTAAAAACCCCAAACGGGAGAATGGTCTTAGGAAAAATTTTATGAAAAAATTGCAAAATTCTACTCTTCTTCCCCTTCATCTTCTTTAATCCATTTCTTCACAATAAAAATCTCTAAATTCTCAGAAAAAACTCTAAAATTCTCAACAAAATTCTCGACCACAAGGGTGCAAACTCTCAAATTCTCAAGCGCTCTCTCTCAAGCTCCACAAACTCTCAAGTTCTCAAGATCTCTCTCTCTCTCTCTCTCAAGCTCTATAAGCTCTACCAACTCTCAAGTTTTCAAGCTTTACAAGCTCTCTTGGTAACTCAATTTTTACATTTTTGTAAAATTAGAAATCAGCAAATAAAATGGATACTCATTCTTCATCAACATGCCCTAGTCAAGCTTCTGATTCTAAATTTTATGGTGGTTTAGTATGAGTATTGAATAATAGAAATCTCTTAATTTGCCTTTAACTGACACTTCATAAATTTCATTCATACAATACATAGATTTTAATATTTCTTCTGATGCTCCCACTACTCCTCATATACGTATTAATTCTCCAAAGTATTAACTAACTTTACAAATCTTAAATCTGGAGTTCGAAAATATTTTGATAAAGTAACTGTAGATGGAGTTAGGATGGCTCAATGCAAGTTGTGTCTAAATTTTTCATATGCTTTCCCAAAAATACGAGAATCGACCCACTAAATTGACATATTAAGAGTAAACACCCTAAATACCAACGTCAACAAACCCAAATTAGCATTTTAGGTAGCATACTAGGCACTTTTACTTATAATGTGCTCTAGGTAAAACTAATTTAACTAAATATATTATTTGATATGAACAACCTTTTAGCATGACTGGAGATAATGTATTTACAGATTATATTAAAACCACTCATAATCCGGATTATGAGCTGATTAATAGGAATATTATAAGATCAGAAATATTTAGAGTAATTGAAAAATAAAATAAATGTTAATTGTAGTTTTATCGTCTTTATTACATAAAATTGCACTTATTCTGATTATTGGGAAGCTCTTAACAGCTATCATCATATTGTTATTACTGCATATTTTATTGATTCCGATCGGCTTTTAAATTTTATCGATTTTAAAAAATTTTCTCATTCTTATAATACTTTAAATCTAAGTAAGATTATAATGGATATGGCTAGAGAATATTGAATTGATTCTAAACTTTGTACTATTTCATTTTATAATGCTAGTAAAAATACTGTTGCAATTAAGATTTTGCAAAATTATTTAAAACATGTTTTGAATGAAATATTTTTCATATTCGATTCGTTTGTCATATTATTAACTTGTGTATACAAGATGATTTGAAATTAATTAATGTTATATTTAAACTTTAAGAGATACTATTATATTTATTAAAAGTAGCAGCCCAAAAAAAAAATCTTCAAACATATTTGTTTAGGCTTAGGCCTACCTGCTAAAAAATTGTTCCAAGTTGTAAGAACTCGTTGGAACTCAACATATTATATGTTGAGTAAAATGATTTCTTATAGGCAAGCAATAAATATGTTCATATATGTAGATTGCCTAACTATTTTATTTTCGATGAGGAAGGGTAACTTTGTGAATGCATTTGTGAACTTTGAAAAGATTTGAAAGAGTAACAAAATTATTTTTGATATTTATTATCCCATTACTAGTTTAGTATTTTATGAGTTAACTGAAATAATCAAGATATTTTCTGAATACAAACATAATGATTATCTTCGAGATATTATTGCTCCCATGAAAAAATAATTTAATAAATATTTTAAATATTTTAATTATAATTTTTATTTTGCTGCTATTATGGATCTTATGATTAAATTTCATGAATGTAAATTTTTACTTGAAATTTTTTATGAAAGAATGGGATATGATGATAATCATGTACTATTGTGAGCAAATATTGATACTTCTGTAAATCAGTTGTATGATTATTATGAAACTACCTATGAAAATAAATAATCTTCTTCTTCATATCAAACTTCTTCTTCACTTAGGAATAGAAGTTCATTATTTTCAGGTATTTTATCAGCATCTAAAAGATCTAGAATATCTGACACTTAAAATAAGCTCCATTATTATATCCAACGTGCCGCAACTCCTGAGATTGATTCAGACTCAAGATTTGATAATATTGATATTTTGGCATGGTGAAAATCACAAATATTAACTTATCTTGTGATTTTCATCATGACACGTAATTTACTAACTCCTCCACATATACAGTAGCATCGGATATGAGAAACCGTCTGACGTCAGATGCAATCGAGATAATTGAAAATCACCTAGAGGGGTGGCTGAATAGGTGATATGCTAATCAATACGAAATTTAATACTTATACTAATAAAAACTAAATACATAAATAGATTTCAAGAGTGAAGTTGAATTCTTGGTGAAAAGCTTTAGAACTTTTCCTCAAGATTTCTCTTTTATAAGAGTTGAAGTGTTTTAATAGCTCTCTTGGATCAACACAAGTGTAAGCATAATATCAAGCATATATGAAAGAGTAATAGTATCAATGCAGGATATAAACAATTTGTGCCTACGACAACAACCTGATGAGGATCCCCTGAATTTCTCAAGCACCAAGAACAATCCCTAAGCGGCACAAAACAATCACCAGAAGAAAGCACACACAAACAAAACAATCTAACGAGGTTCGCCTCAATGCCTACGTCCTCGGGGCAATCAGAAGAGAGATTAAATTACTTGGAAGATGATTACAATTGCTAGCAGCCTCTTTGATTGTAAGAGAGCTCCAGCAAATCCCAGCAATCAGATACTTTCAGATACAAATCCTAGAAACCAACAACAGCCCTTAAATACAACAGGTTTTCAAACCTGCAAATCGCAGCCCGCCCCGCTTGTCGTC